>JAOXYI010000001.1:1834802-1845869 GCA_028566495.1 Lithophaga antillarum
TGTCAAACTACCTTCAACCTAAACCTTAACCTGTAGGCAAAAATATCAAAAAGGAACAAAGAAATTCTAAGGCGATGAACCACGAATTCAAGGTCCTAGCATCCTTTTTGAAATGAAATGCTGCAGTTCATATCATGACGTACCCCTATACCAAGTTTCATGATGACATCATTACTCCTTCATAAAAAATTACCGGACAGACGGACAGATGGACGCACAGACCGAAACACTATAGGCCCCCCTGCTTTGCAGGCAGGGCATAAAAAAAAACTTAGCACCAATTACAAAGTTCTCCCCTTCAAGGTACAGTCACTATAAAGTAAAAGATAAAATATGCATCACTGAAGTGACGCCAATACCCTTGCTTCTTTAAATGTAACTAAGGCCAAGTAAACATAATTGTCTGTTTCTCAGGCATGTTTTTTCCCACATTTATACATGCGGGTATTGTTTTATTTCATTTTTTAATTTCTAAAATCTGAAAAAATATCATTTCCTTGTCCGAAATTGTTCCCATTTGTGTTAGAAATCTAAGTCTTGAAAGCACTTTAAACAAACCACTTAAAGTAAAGGGCTTTATTAATCGTGGAATAACCTCACTGCTGTCTTATAAATTTGCTATATATATGTGTGTTCATTATAACCGTATTTTTCTGTAAAATATCAATAACTCACTCCTTCTCGACATGATCTTGTTACTACTGTATATGTCATACTTGGTACATTCCAATTCTCTACAGGTGAATGCCTTGTCTGTTCCTGTTGAAGAAAAAATCATAAATCTGAAAGCAGATACCCAGCAGGAAGAGACTAAAGAACTTGAAGTCAGATTATACAGAGAAGTAATAAAACAGTGGTAATGTCTAAACACATGAGTGGGTAAATCTGACTATGAAACAAACTACATGTATGTTCATATCTAAATATGGTAGTCAATAAGCATAAGAGTTCAATGCAAAATCTAAGAGAAGTCACATCTGCAGGGTTGAGTGTAAGACGATTGAGTAATGATCATTCATACTAAGAAGGAATATAGATAGATAGATAGATACCATAGACAAGAATCTTATTCAAATCTTTTGACATCACTTGTGCCTCAAGATTTCTTTGAAAACTGACAACAACCATTTAAAAACAATTTTATTTAAATAATCTAAGCTTTCAGCAGTTAAGGTCAAGTAGCAATAATTGAACACCATCCGGTTGACTGTACCAAAATGGCATAACAAAGACTTCCCTTTGCATTATTAATATCTTCATATCTATCACATCATGTTACCTTTGGTAGCTTTTGTACTGATATCTTACAAAATGAAAGCAATTCTGTTATTCAAAGAGCTATTGATTATTAAGGTGTTTGAATTTCCTTAAATTACTCTAGTGCTTCTTAGACAGCAAAGTGTTACATTTCAAATACTTCCCTTTTTCTGTCCATTGTATTAATGCAACAAAATTTTATCCCTGTTATAACTCTAAAAACAATTACAGGTGTGACTGTATATAAACACAGTCCTTACCTGTGAAGCTACTAAATATAACATTTCACCCAAGGCTGGTAAAAGCATCTGCTTTAACTTGGCATTTTTACCATTTTCTCTAATGGCTTCTGTTAGGATCATCAAAGGCTAAAACAAAATATATAAAAAATAAGAACAATAAATTTATCTAGATTCTGATATATTTATTTTGACATTATATCTGTTGACATTTTGGTACAGTATACATCTCATTACAATGTAACTTGCTTGAAAATGTTTGGTTTAAGTTTCTGACAAGTCTTTAAAACAACTGTTTTTTGATGAACATATAATATAATATATAAAGTAAAACGGGACTGCAGTAGCCTACTATTTGGGTAGTTGGTTACCTGTATAGATCACTAGCCTATCACCTTTTAGATTGTGAAATGACATTTAACACTCGGCAGACAAAAAATGAGAGTACACCCAAACTGTTCATGATAATGTTCACCAGTTATTAGATGAAGACTCATTTATTTTCTGGATACTTCAGTTTCCTCCACCTATACAAGTACTTAGTATTAGTTGTCATAATACAGCTGAAAATTTGACATCCCACACAAACACAATAAGAAATTAACAAACTGACAATAAACTAGAGGCTCACCTGAGTGAGACTGAATCACTTATCTAGTTTCCTAGTGGCTTCAGGTTAGTATTTGATTTGACACAATGATTCTAGAAAAATATTTCAAATTTTCTATTTTTAGTAACAGTGGCAGCCATGTTTGATTGCAGTTAGGATCATCAACCATAATTCTTAAAGGGGATCATAAATGTATCATTTACACAAAGTTTGGTAGCAATTAGCCATTTAAAGAATTTTTAAGAATTTTTTTTATTGAATTTTTTGTCAAAGTTTCTATTTTTAGTAATGGTAAAGGCCACATTTGATGGCGGTTGCAGTCATCAACCATACTTCTTAATGGGGATCATAAATTTATCATTTACCCAAAGTTTAGTAGCAATTGGCCCTTTACAGGATTTTTCAGAATTTCTTTATTGAATTTTTTGACAAATTTTCTATTTTCAGTAACGTTGGTGGCCATGTTTGTTGGCAGTGGGGTCGTCAACCATAATTCTTAAAGTTAATCATAAATGTATCATTTCCCCAAAGTTTGGTAGCAATTGGCCCTTTACAGGATTTTTCATAATTTTTCAATTGTATTTTTTGTTGGTTTTACCCCTGTGTTCTATTTTTAGCAATGGCAGCCATGTTGGTTGGTTGGCGGAAACATCAGATATAATTTTGAAACTAGACACCCCATGGATGATTGTAGCTAAGTCTAGTTCCAATTAACCCTGTGGTTTCAGAGGAGAATATTTTTATAAAAGTTTTTGGATGGACAACAGACAATGACGATGACGGACAACAGATGCCAAGTGATGGAAATAGCTCACATGGCTTTCAGCCAGGTGAGCTAAAAACTACTGAATTCAGCTACACCAAATGAATGCGGACACATTAATTCCTTTTTCATTCAACTTCTGTGGAATATGATCTTTTGCTAACTCTGAAATTCACCCTTTTTACATTTCAGCCTTTACATCTCCTCAGAAAATATCCTGATCTTCATAATTAACAAAAGTCTCTCCTACTATCCAAGAGGAGTAATACAGTATATCAGAACTTACTTTTAATTAGCTTTGTCATACTAGATCTTTCAGCCTTTTATTTCTTATTAATAAGGGATACTATTTAAAAATAATAATTCACATTATTCTAGATAAATTCTCCAATATACTACACCATTATGATATATAGCAGTCCACTTATTTCTGTTAAAGAATACAATCCTAAAATTCTCACCATTTATTTCTACTGTTCCTTCATGTCAGAAACAGAAATGGTCTGGACATATTAATCAAACCTTATCAATAATTTGCACTGAATAATACTGTCTTAAAATTCTGTGAAGCAACAGACACCAGATGATCAGCAACAGAGAACAATATCCTTGTCAGTTATAAGATCTGGATTACAAAGATGCTCAAAAACAGTTTGGTCTATCTCTTGTTACAATCACTGCCAGTTGAACAGTACAACGTCTTACCTCGGAGAGATTAATAGTTTCTTCTACGTCAGCTGTATTAAATGACAGTAAACCAATCACTCTGGCTGCTTTACCTTTTCTGCAAATATAAATAATAATTACAACCCATGAATGAAGTAGATGGAGGAAATTCAAAGTTATAAGAAATTTTCTTATTCTGAACATTAAAACTTCCACAGCCAGAGCTCTTGAAGTGGTATTTTTTCACCACAAACATTATTCTGTCAAAAGGAATAAAATGTTTGCTTATAGATACAAGTTTTCTGAACCAGTGGATTGCTTTTTGTAACATCATAACATGTACCTGGTGTATATTCACAGTGTACAAGGCAATCTGTTTTCCATCAATAGGAATACTCTCATATTATCAATTTTCAAATACTCTAAAAGTATTTAAACTTTATGGGTACCAAATTGTCATGGTCATGAAATGCTACTTGCAAACAAAAAACAGATGGGGTTATGGCAATTTATTATCTACTTATTCTTCAAAATAACTATAAATATTCAGACCATATGATGAGTACATGGTTACTATATTCTCCATTGTTTCAAAGGAAAGGGATAAAAATTGAATTTCAGGAAAATGTTCAAGGTGGTTCTAAATAATAATACTGTTTAAATTTTTTTTAATACATGGATTGACATAGTTACTGCAGGGCTCTCAAATCCTTGATTGAGGGCACTAATTATAACTTGAAGAACTCATCCTTTCATTATACATGTATTAGCTACCTCTGTTTGACCAGAGCTTTGGTCAAAAATTGATTTAATTAACACATCTAGATGTGATGTATCCTCTACTACTTTTACTTTTTACGATGTATAGTTAGTATCCTCTCTTTGATCAGGACTGTAATAATTACTGATTATACAGAAGTATTAATAATATACACATAGGTGAGAAGTAATTTACAAAGAACTGTCAGTATTTTACACTTGGTATATATATTTAACTTACACATCTAAGTGTGATGTATCTTTTACTACTTTACAAAGATATGTCAGTATTCCCTGTTTGACCAGAGCTGTGGCTATCAGAGAGTTTGTAGATATTCCAGTCAGATAGTGTAATAAATGTATCCTTTTCTGAGATGGAGGACCTTTCTCCGTGATGTTTAAACATTCCACTATGCTTTTAACATGTTTTGTCCATTCCTTCTCTGACATGGCATTTAATTTCTCAACTGAAAAAAATAACAGACACTATTTTCTATCCAGATAAGACAATCAATACATAAAACTAATACATGTACAATGTTCTGGTTAACAGCAGTTGTCAGAAGAGCTTATCCTATTTATAACATCTTATCAAATTATTTATCTGAAACTTGTATTTATTGCACCTAAACAGATATGATATCTCAAAGGAAAGTTACAAGATTACAAAAAAAAAAACAACAAATGAAAAGCAATCAAAATAAACAAAGTAGAGGATCATGAGCAACTGTATCATCAACCTGCTTTTACAGTGGTCAGAAGTTTTACAAGTTTTGTCAGAAAGCGTGACGTTCATTTTGATATTTGTATACTATTACTGGTATTTCTTAAGATTTTTTTAATGTTTTCCCCACTAAAATGGGGAAACCTGGTTTTATAGTCACCTAAGTTTGGTCAGAAAGTGTGAAGTTCATTTTCATATTTGTATACTATTATTGGTATTTCTTAAGATTTATTAAATGTTTTCCCAATTGAAGGCTACTTTAAACTCTGACTACAAGGCTCATGAACTGTAAGGAGCTTCATTTGTATACATGTATACTGTAAACCAACTTATTTTCGCGGCTATTTTTTTTTTTTTTTTATTCGCGATTTCACATGAAATGACATTTTGGCGGCAATTTAAGTTGGCAAATTACTGTCTAGAACGTGTAATAGTTATCCAAAAATTATCATTTCGCGGCGATTTATTTTCGCGATAATTTACTCTTCGCGAAGTTAGCGAAAATAAATCACTCGCGAATAAAAGTTGGTTTACAGTACCTAAATCTCAATATCAGAATGAAACTGCACACCAAATATTACTGAATTTCTTTAATTGTTTGTTCTGATGAGACTTTCTCTATTAAAACCTAAATTAAACTTTGGATTTTACACTTTATTTAATTTCGTAATTTATTTACTTTTGAAATAGCAGAATTATGATGAAAAAAACCAAAAAGGTTATCATGTTCTCCATGGATTGTTACTGGTCTTTTGATAAAATTTCATAAATATAAACTTTTTATCCTAAGTTCTTATATTTCTAGAAATAATTGTTAGTTGATAAAATGATATAAGAGTTATTTCTTTCTTTTTATGTTGTATACATGCTAATGAGCTTACTACATTTCTCATAATAGAAGAGAAATTTTCCACCATGTCAATAATGCCAGCACTGAACAGACCGATAAATTCTCTCTTCCTGCCGTTAAAATATTACAGGTAAGAATTATAATTAGGCATATCTGTATAACTTAATAATTTTGTGTTTTAAGGACATAACAAGGAGCAGAAAATAAACAGCCTTCGTTAATTACTGATAATTATTGGAGAAGGACCAACCTTTTTGACTGTAACTGATACATAAAACGATATATTTTTCTTAACACTGCTCTGAGAAGTGCAGTGGTTTGAGATTTTCGTTTTCACATATATTTTGATTGACAAAATAAAATGTACGTCTGTCAGACTGTGCTTTCATGTATTTTAATGGAATATAAACAATTCAGATTCCATAGATCGAGTGAAGAGTCGATGTCCGCAAATATTTTAGTTGATTTTATTTGAACATAGAAAAGAATCCAATTCACTCAAGAAATATGTTTCGTTTTACCTTTTCAAAAAGATCTCTTTACACTGAAAATGATTAAATGTACATTAATTTCCACACATAAATTATTTCCTTTCGTGAACAAGCAGATTTATCACCATCAACTCTGTTATCTATTATTGTTTCTGGCGACAGGATTGTAACATTTAAAGTAACAGTAGATTATTTGGTTTTGTATAATCTTCCATACAAAAGAAAAACAAAATATACCGATTCATATTTTCATGAAAGGTCTGTCCAAAACAATGCAAATACATGCAAACTTAACATAGTATGTTGTACAATGCAGCCACATGAATCAATCACCGCTCTTGATTATTTTATTGGTTTAATCAACACTTTTATTGACCACATTGGTCGGAGATTTCTCCAAAAAATATCAACAATTAATGTAGTTTGTTTATTTTATGCACCTGGCTAATACCACATACTTGACACACAAAATAATTAAGTTATATACGTCAGATATGCCTAATTTCAACCACTCACTGTCATTCTGGGTTAAATTTAACCAGATACAATGTAATACTGACTGGAGTAGCTCGTTGATATACCTATCATGATGAGCTGTCATCTAAATCTACTTAAAAGTTATTATTTAAATATTTCAAATAAGACATTTACCTGAGAAAGGAGGGACTGGTAAAATCTTTGAGTCATATTTTGCTGTAGATGGTTTTTGTATCTGTAAGATAATAAGTCATTCGGTTAAATTTAACATCATGTTTCATTAGCCTCTGATATGTGAGTATATCTTTATTTTCTGAAAAATTAAATTTTGTGAGAACATTGTGAAAGAATCTACCCAGCAGGCATCATGTGGTCAAAAATACATCAATACGACGTTGATATGGGAAATTGAATCGACGTAGGTAAAACAACATTCAACCAATGTTGAAATTCGTCGACAACATCGTTTAAACGTCAATCCAACGTCGTTTTTTCAATGTAGATATCTCCGATGTTGGATCGACGTAAAAACGACTTGAAAAGAATTAGTAGTTTTTTCGTTGATCCAACGTCGACGACATCGACGTCATAAAAATGACAGTGGATCGACGTTGAAACCATGTTATCGACGTTGATCCAATGTCTTTTTACCAACGTCGATTCAATTTCCCATATCAACGTTACACGGACGTCTTTTCGACCAAACGGTGCCTGCTGGGATATTTGATCAGACGTATCCGTGAAAATTTAGTAGCATTTCGACTGGTGGTTCCGACAAGCACCAAACACGTCTTCCAGTGAAGGTTAATCACGACCGCCCTTTAATCATGGAAAAGTCATCTCTACCATGTTTATGATCTTGTGGCTCTGGATTAAAGTCTATTTTCGTATCTATAAATAATGGATTTTCGCTCCCTAATTATTTATTTCTGTTTCATTTTCAAAAATATTTTTACAGCGTGAAAACAAGACTAATACTTAACTAAATCCTCTACTGGTTTTAAAGCAGCTGATGCTATTTTTGAGAAAATCAAGTTTGAAATTTTCTCCATTATATTTCTACGGCAATATTTCAACATCGATTTAAATGGCACAATGGAACGGCCTGGCCACGGGTATGTAAGGTTTCATTTGTTGAAATCATTCAACTATGAGTCCGCATACCTTCAATGTTAAATTTAAAGGTGATTCAAGTACGCCGAGAATCTTGAACCGAGTACACCGTCGGTAATCCAACCTGACATCCCTTTCATTGGGTTTGCCTAGGAGATTGTTGTTAATTCATTATACGAAATTAAAACTTGCACTTTTATACTGTGCAGGGAATAAACTAAGCAATAAAAACAATAACATGTTTAACAAAAAAATTAGGTATAACCTCTTAGAATCCTCATTCCAAATCTGAGACCTGTGCGTTGAAATTCCGATAAATGACAACGGATTTTCCATTATTTATAGCATCACAAACAGACTTTAGAAGATTCAAAGGTGAAAACGTGGTCCTTCGATAGACCACGATATGGTCAAGCATATCGATAGAATAACTTAGTTACACCAAATGAGTGTTGACATATTAAGTTGTCTTTCGATCGTGATTTATGGACAATATACATTGCGCTGTACAACTTTGAAAAGTTGCTAATTCTATTGAATCTTTTATTTACTATCAGACACTGTGATTCTCAAAACGGATAAGATTTATTCTCCTATCCAACACCACTAATAATTTCAACCAGTTTGGAAGTTATCCATCTTTGACATCTTACTTTTGCTCTTAATTTCCCTTATATGTCGTATGTCAAAAAAAGGTATATATTTTTCCCACTGTATATATAGGTATAAAAATACGAAATAAAAAACACATTTATCAAAGGCTAGATGTTGAATATATAAAAGAATTAACTGAAATATGTCCCCCTCCCTCCAAAAAAGAAAAAAAAAGAAGCATAAGGGTTATATGGCATATGCACCCTCCAAAAAACACCCAAACAACAACACCAGACCCCTCCAAAAAAAAACAAAACAAAAACAAAAACAAAAACAAAAAAAACCCCAAAAACAAAACAAAGCCTCACTCAGTCTATTGCTCCAGCTTTTCGATAGGAAGAATTTTTGTTACATTATTCGCCACTGTCGCAATGTTGGAATTATCTCCAATCCTGGACTTTAGCGTCATTTGATAATGACATGGACGCTATATAGTGTTCATTTACTTAAAACTCTCCCCGTGGAAATAATGACCATTAATTTCTAATATGCGATATTACAATATCGCACATATCCCCCTGTGCGATATTACAATATCGCACAGGGGGATATGTCTCTGTCAATTCATGCTGTATTTCGATTATAATGATTTTCCCGGCCAATATCACAAAGTGAAGCTGTGGAGCTAGCTGAAGATTCGATCATAAACTAGGTTACCGTGACTATATACGACAGTAAACGAACATGAGAGAAAATCTCACATGGTACTGAGGTACAAACATAAAAATTAAGAAACAACGCTTTGATTGATGTTCTCCATTCGACATACATAATGAGATCTTCATTGTTGACCAAATCTCACACCCTACAGTGAGTAGAAGATGGCCACAAGCCTATACAGTTTGAAGGAACTCTTAATCTACATGCATATCTGGGTATGTTTTAATTCTATAGTTAATTAATGTAGTTTGTCCAAGACGCGGGGTAGTCAACAGGATAATTAAGAAAGGAAAAGTAATCTTACAAATAATATCATTATCTTGTCCGACGTCGCAAACCTAACGATGAGACAATCATCCTACTATCCAATGCGAGTGTATTATTACATGTTTGCAGTGCAACCTTACCATCTAGACACTTCATTTTAAAAAAGGTACTGACTAGAAACCCAGCAAATGAAACTGACAGGTATTTTGATATAAGTAACAATGCACTAATTTTACAAGAAAACAGAAATTAAAGTAGGGAAACAAATTGTAAAAACAAATCGAGAGTTAAAAAACCCTTTTATTCGAATGATACGACTATATTTGCTAGAAACCGTGCATAGACAATCGTTGAAAATATGTTGGTTTTTTTTTCGTTCTTTCACCGAGCGCTTTAAATAAACTATATGAGATTTTCATCGGAAATGGAAACAATGTTTGATATTTCAGCTGTCGATATATGTCCCAGTTGATACATTTCAAAGTAGCAGTTATCATCATCTTATTCGGGCTGTATGGTGTCCAAATTCCATGTCTTCCCTGTAACCACAGGTATTCTACAACTCTCAACAAGTTCCCACGATTGTCATTTCTTCATTTGAAGGCATCGGAGACTGTCGTTTTCTTTATCTACGTTTATCTATCTACAATATCCTTAAACACACCAATGCGGTCATTAGAATATTTACATTAACGGTGAAAGCATAATTGGGAGTAATTTTCTCAAGTGATTTGCAAACATCTGAGAGAAAAGATTGAGAGTGAAACATCAATGTGACCATGATGAGTCACTCAACTTCTTTCAATTTCTTTTAGATGTAATATTGTACATCTACCTTAAAAAGTGTTCTGCTGACCCCGAATGTATTTGTCATTTAAAAATAATTCAAGTACCATTTTTCTAACAGAGAAGGAGATCACAGATTTTGAGAAATGTTAATTTATATTCCCCTTAGATAAAAAGATATATTAAAATTGACTTCACAATGGTTTTCGAAAAGTCAATAATTATTTGACAAGTGCTCTCAATGCAGGCAAACGTGGCAATTTACTTTGAAAACTCTTTTTTGTTCAAAACTCAAGTAGAACGTCTTTAAAGATACAAGTTTTGTACTTGATAAAATTGATACCACACAAAACATATAAAAACTACATAACTTACATAAGCTGAAATAAAATACCAACGCAAGTTTTATGTGTACGCAATTCAGTAAACTAGCCAAGTGATTGAATTTAAGTAAATTTTCACGCACAAAATAAGGGAAATAAATTCAAGACAGAGAGCCATGGTTAAAAGGGAAAATGTAAAAAAAAAAACCCAATAAAATTACCCAGTTATCCTCTTATTAAAGTGCTCGATATTGCTATCTTTGATTTTCCCCCTTTTGTTTTGTTATGTCTTACCTTAGACTCTTTAAGCATACTTAATTATAAAGAGGAATTGACGAAAAAAGTATTCGTAGACATTAATAAATTCAACTAATTTGGAAAAAAAAATACGGAATTGAAGAAAAAGTCTACTCGAACATGTAGTTTCC
>JAOXYI010000001.1:1868670-1879688 GCA_028566495.1 Lithophaga antillarum
ATTGCAAAACTTAACAAAGTCACTGAAGCATAAAATGTAGGTCAAGATGACCCAATTCTTGTGGCATGGCTCACGTGGCTTAGAACTATCCAAGATGAATCTGCATATGAAGTTTCATTGCTGTACACTTGTAGTATCACTCCAATGGACCTAAACACAAAACTTAACCAGGACAAATGGACGGACGGACAACATATGAACAGACGAACGGACGAACGGATGAAACGCTATATCCCTATGCCAACTTCATTGGGCGAGGGGATAACAAAATTTGGACTTGTCCATTGTAATGGACTAGTCCATTATCAGCCGGAATATACATAATCACATGAGATATAAATAACTGTGATTCAAGTATAACACACACCTTACCTGTTGGACTGTTCCATTTTTTTTTTTATAAACACATTATTAATCAATCATTAGAAAAATTACATGTATTATGTTTCAACATTTTTTTATTTTACGGAAATGGAATTGAGCACCATAAATAGCTATTATTAACAGTCAACACTGACAGAGCAAGAAAACATAACAAACACTAGAAGCTCACCTGAGTGAGCCTGAATCGCTCACCCCTAGTGGCTTCAGGTTAGTATTTGATTTAACACAATGATTCTAGAAGAATACATATATTTCAGATTTTCTATTTTTAGTAATAGTGGCAGCCATGTTTGATGGTGGCTGGGGTCATCAACCATAATTCTTAATGGGGATCATAAATGCATCATTTACCCAAAGTTTTGCGGCAATTGGCTCTTTACAGGATTTTTCAGAATTTGTTTGTTGAATTTTTTGTCAAATTTTCTTATTTTTAGTAAAGATGGTGGCCATGTTTGTTGGCAGTTGGGGTCATCAACCATAATTCTTAAAGGGAATCACAAAGTTTGGTAGCAACTGGCCCTCTACAGAATTTTTCACAATTTGTTTGTTGAATTTTTTGTCAATTTTTCTTATTTTTAGTAATGGTGGCAGCCATATTTGATGTTGGTGACTTAGTGACTTCAGGTTATTATTTGATTTAATTTGTTTATTGAATTTTTTTGTCAAATTTTCTATTTTTAGTAATGGTGGCAGCCATATTTGATGTTGGTTTGGGTCATCAACCATAATTCTTAAAGAGAATCATAAATGTATCATTTACCCAAAGTTTGGCAGCAATTGGCCCTTTACAGAATTTTTCAGAAATTTTTTATTGAATTTATTGTCAAATTTTCTCTTTTTAGTAACGGTGGCAGTCAAGTTTGATGGCAGCTGGGTTCATCAACCATAATTCTTAAAGGGGATCATTAATATATCATTGGTACCCAAAGTTTGGTAGCAACTGGCCCTTTACAGGATTTTTCATACTTTTTTAATTGTATTTTTTGTTGATTTTACCCCTATGTTCCATTTTTAGTGATGGCGGCCATGTTGGTTGGTCGGCAGGGTCGTCGGATATAATTTTGAAAGTTTTAGTTCCAATTGGCTAAGTTGTTTCAGAGGAGAAGATTTTGGAAAAAGTTTATGACAACATTGGACCACGACAGATGACGACGGATGCCAAGTGATGGCAATAGCTCATCATGTGAGCTAACAAAAACTTATATGAATTAATTTTTCAGCGGTCTAACAAAGTACTGATGAAACTGAAACCACAACTGTAAATTTGCTGACCAATAAATTTCACAGGAACCACATTAAAATATGAAACTTACATTAGTTTAAAACAAAAGGAATGTAGGACAGCATATTTATGGTGCATTTTACGGAGAGATATTCAGTGCTAAATAGCATTCTTTCAAATGTGATTGACTGATATTGGTTACATATGCACCATTGTACCAGGCAAAAAAGTAAGATTTGTCATATCAACTTGACATGTTCAGTCTAAAAGAACACAGTCAAAACAAAAATTTACTAAATCTACTGACATTAAATCTCTATTTGACTATTTCGTAACTTACCCTAAGACTTGCATTGAGATTGTCACCAAATATTGTTGGATCAGTAACTTACCCTAAGACATGCATTGAGATCATCACCAATTATATTGTAGGATCCATAACTTACCCTAAGACTTGCATTGAGATTATCACCAAATATTGTAGGATCTGTAACTTACCCTAAGACTTGCATTGAGATTATCACCAAATATTGTAGGATCAGATCCTGGACTAGGCATGTCTTTCATACCAATATTCCTAAAATAACACGTCAACTTTATAGTAATGACATTATACATACATGTGTATAAAGGCAGATTTTTTGTAACAATTTGGACACACACACAAAATAGTATCTCCTTTCCTTGTTAGTCATAAGTTAATTTAAGAATAATTTACATGATGCATACAGAACATTGCAGTTTGTACATATTGAGAATGAACTTAACTAGTATCATAGCATACAGTCTGTGATTTTCAAGATGAAAAACAAGTAACAACAAAGTGACTTATTTTATTATTAGGTCTGTTTTACTCACAACTCACCACAACACTTTCCAAATAGACTAAACAAAATACTAGTAAATTTAAATTCCAAGATATGTGAAGCAGACATGGAGATGCATCTTGCATCAGAATTAGTAATGTTTTCAACAAGTGATGGCAGTCAGATTCAGTGTTTGAATTTTCAAAAGTTCAGAACTGTACCAGTTTATACAAAGTGAGTGAGTACCATCTAATGCTAAGTCACCAATTTTTCATCTACATGTATATCATGGCAAGAGCAAATCATAATTGTGAAAAGCAAGTACATGTAATGTTTTTAAATTATTTACTTGTACTACAACCATGGATTAAGCAATGACTATGTCCAGCCTTTAGGAACTTCTCATGATCGAACAATTTAATTCATTCAAGCTATAGTGGTTTTCTGATTCACTCAGAGCAAACATGCTAATATTTAATCCAAAGATGATAAATACATTCATTTTAAATGCTAGACATCCATTTTAAAACAATGCAAGTGGTTAGCCAAAATGATTTATCTGTTGTACTTTAAATTATTTCTAAGTTAATTATTCTAATCACAGATTCAATTTGATTTTCATATAAAATATCAACCAATAAATCAGTCAATCAATATCAATTTGTTTTTTACAGTTGAATTACTGCAAGGAGTGCAAAAAAGATGCTCTACTTGTTTCAAACCAAATTACAAATTCCTGTAGCAGTAGAAGTTTGTGATTTTTAGAACACAACTTACTGACTGGATGTGGACTAGAATGGCATTTGTTGTTCAAGTCAGACAAAATACAGTATCTTAAGCAACTTTGAAAATTGACATTTTTCTTGTATTTCACTTCACTTGCTCTCTTTTGAACCTTCAGGCTGACTTTCCATTACAATGTACATATGAAATAGCACAAACTTTATTTTGACAATTTTGTTAAGTTTGGAAAAGGGAATGTTTCATATCACAATTTTTCCTCAGGTCATATTTCTTTTTTCTTGCATCTTTAAAAAATAAATACCTATTATGTGAGAACACTATTCAATTTCAGGACATACAATCATAAAAAACCTTTAGTATTTAATATATAATCAACAAAAACGCTATGGAACAATTTTCACAGAAAAGACAAAACTTCTTTTTGTATTTGCAAGGTGTTTTTTCTAATATTCACTATTACCAAAATGAACTAATTTTTTTTCTTCTTTTTAATATAATTTATATCAACTGAAACAGGATCACCTTTTGCACAACAACAAAAAAAAAAAAAAAGAGTCATGGTACAAATGAACTTACAGTTCGTCACAATCAAGTTTTCTTGGTCGTCCCCGACAAAGATGTCTACGATTTGCGAATTCCTCCTCATCCACTAACCAGAATGATCCATAATCATCTTCATATCGTACAAAACATTTATGGAGGGACAAGTTGGTACGGATAGCATTCTGTGGTGTAACAAGGGCAGAACAAAGAAATAGTTAGGTACAACTGTCTGTTACCTTATCCAACCAGAACCCATTTTCAAGGCTTCAGAAAAAATTCTTTATAAAATCCAAGAAAATAAGTTCCGACTGAAAATTACAGTCTTGATACTATACAGCACTTATATAGGTGATATTGGTAGAATATGTACAAATAAAATACAGTAACTAGCACTGTAAATCCAGAGAACATATCAGAAAAACTCTGAACCTCTCACAAGTTATATACCAAAGAAAAATAATCTGGCACTGATGATAAGTGCTATGCAGTACCTTGATAAGGAAGCGTAAAGTTTTCTTCATCCTGCCCGTACATAAAACAGTAATAGATCAACAAACTCTGATCTGAAATGTTTACCGATCACAGAACTCTTCTATTAGCAGAAAAAGAAAGCTTTACAGACTAGAATTAAACAACATGCCCACCACAATAAGCCAGTATACAGATTGATAATCTGATAATTTTTAAAGGAAGTGAAGCATATGATGGACAAATGTATTGTAATTGAATTTTCAAAACATACCCTCCCAACTTTTGAGGTCGTCTTTTGTAGAATTCTATTTCATCTACTGTCCAAACTGCTCCTTTAACATTCTCAACTCTCATAAAACATTTGTGGAGACTTAGGTTATGGCGAACAGCATTCTACCAACAAAAGAAAACCAAAAATTACTATGCTTGCTAATAATACATCAAATTATTAAAGCAGACAAGAATTTGAACCTAGGTAAAATGGAACAAAGTTGCATACATCACTACCGTCATATTTCATAAGTTAGCATCAGTAATTTCTATAAATCTGTTTATCAGTTAAAAGTTGGTGGTTCTTAGAGAATACCCTGGCTACCTCCACTAGTAAATTGGTCACCATGATTTTGCTGAAAAGCTGCTGAAACTGACTTTAGTTGATCTTCCTTTACATATGAAAATGGCAGCAACTAAAAAATATCACTACATCAATAAAGTTCATCTTTTTGGTGGAAAAATAAAGTACTATATAAAATGTCAGAAAATTTTGGTGCAAATTTTCCTCTGTAACGTAAAACTATAAAACTGACAGAAAAGGTTAGAAAACTGAAATCATGTAAAAAAATCAAAATAAACAATAATATTATGAATAAAGTAGAACTATAAAATATAACTTTTTGCAACAAAATTATATCATATATATACCAAAATATGTAAGGCATGGTCAAGGATCATATATTTTATCTAAAATATACGATCTTTGGCATAGTCCATTTGTAAGGTAAATATACTTTTAATATCTATCCTGATTATCTCACAGAAAAGTGCGTAAGTATAATTCAGATTAAAAAATATATATATATTCAAAAGCATCCAATGTACAATGCCTTACAAAGTCTATTTTGTAATTGAAAGCTATCTATATATATGAACAATGATAGGGCATATTGAATTTATTTCGCAAAATTGCACTGACTATTTTTTTATCCCAAAATCACAAAAAAGACACCACAACAATATAATTATGTTACATGCAGTTTTTAATTTCACGCATTAGTGTCTTTAAACAAATAAAACCATTAGAACTATTTATACCTTGGTAAAATGAGTATAAAATTTCATGAAATCATGACAGAACTGTAACCTGATCATAATCATTATCATTTTCCAGAATAAACATGCAAAAAAGAAATGATACCACATAGAAAGTTTATAATGAATTGTGTAGGCGGGCTCAAGGCTTTATTAGATTACAGTCAAGGTTAGAATAGCAAATATCAGTAATTCATGTACTAAAACTGGAGCTGGAATTAGGATATCTTCATAACAGTAATAAGCTTAATTAACCTTTAAAAATTCAGTCTTAGAAAAAATGATGATTCCTAAAATTTCAACTCTGTGTGTGCCAAGATGATAAATATATCATACTATAAAAGTATGTCTACAGTTTGATTAAAAAACTTGCCTACTTATTGTGTTACAAAATCAGGAAAAAGGCAATAATTTGAGTATATTTAAAGATACAAATCTCCTTCAGGGCCCAGTTGTTCAAAACAAAACTAGCGTTAATCACTGGTTAAATCATGTACAAAGCAACTAATTTAAGTAGTGGCTAACCCCTAACTAGCTTTTGAACAACTGTAGCCCTTTTCACACAAAATCTTACGACAAAAAATGATTGTAAGTTATGCTGAATTGTTCAGGACTTACGAGTAATTTTTGTCGTAAGATTATTTATGAAAAGGACCTCTGGGCCCTGGGTGTTAACATGCCAAAGAATAGTACACTGCTATATATAATACTTGAGAAACAGAAGTGATAAGTGTATATCAAATGTACACAATACCGGTCTACAGTCACTTTTACAGAGTGCAGAACTATCCAAGTTCTATATACATACAGATGCTTTATTGTTGTGTAAGGTACTGTATTTTTTTAACACTGACTTTAAAACAATACAGAAAGAATAGATTGATTGCTATATCTTACATGCCAATTTGTTGTTGGAGAGCATGACAAAAATCTTGTTAAAACAGTAGAATAATTTTAGTAAAATGAAAGTTCCTACAGAATGTTTTACATTGCTTACTTGACAACTTATAACAAGCTCATAATAAACAGTAAACTGATAAAGACACAAACCAAAGGATAGAAATACTTATAATAATACCTTCCATGTGGCTTCATTTCTTCTAAAATATGAAAATGTAGATTGGAACCACTGGTATATCTCATTTAGTGTCAGCTGTTTGTGTTGAGATTCTATGATTGCCTGTAACAGAATGAAATTTTGATTTATCTCCCTTTGACTATACAGCCTGAATATTAAATTCTACCACATCACTAACTCGTAACAACATTTTCCAAATGGCTATATATACAGTGACTTAATTAGCCTGGTGTTTGCCAAAGTTTCATATGACAACAATGTTTCAGCTAAACTTCTCATTGCTGTTGGCAATTTCTGCATGTAAAATAGATTTAACACACTGACAATAAGTGCTTTAAAATCATGATTTCAATACTTTGTCAAACAGCTTCTTTTCACACTTACTTTGACAAAAAGATACAAGATAAGATTTCCTAGTAATGTTGTTTAATAACTGAAACTAAAAGATATCTTCCAGTTTGAAATCTTGTTGAAATATTTTTTCTTGTGTTTGATATTGTCAAAAATGAAAGAAAACATAAATTTATAGAAAGTCAAGGAAGGACAATTAAACAAAATTTTTAGTTTCCTGCTGCCTGAATTTTTTTTACTCCTGATGTCAAGAAAATCACCACAATTTAAGATTTTAATTTTGACTTTTAAGTTTCTATTCCTGTCCAAAAGTTTAATATATAAAGCAAAGGGCAAAAAAAATTCAAAAAATACAAAATGTCTGACTGCCTCAAATTCAGAAAAAAATTGATGAGAAACTAAAATTTTTTTAACTGACCTAAAATATGTACAGATCATCTTATAACTTCAAGTGCAAATTATAAAATATTTATCGATATTGTAGGTGTTGAAATATCCTAAATCCATTGAAGTTAGAATAGAACTGTACATGTATTTTCATAAGGAATCAATGAAACAACTTAACTCATAACTCATATTGTATAATTTATATCTTGATTACATCAGATTCTCACCTGTCTTATTAAAGAGGCGTATGTAAAGGGTGGGCGGACATCTGTGTTCTTGTAAAATTCTCTGTTTCTTTGGATTTCTGAAAAGTACACAGAAAATTTTATAGCCTAAAAACTTTCAATACCCCCCAAAAAATTGGTAAATACAGACTTATCTGCTATATCAATTTCAAACCATTTGTTACATAATAACTGAAACATACATACTTATCTGCTGTATCAATTTCAATCAATTTGTTACACAATAACTGAAATAAATTTTGTAAACGACATTTTCATAGGTGTAATTTAATAAATTCAAAATATATTCAGTTGGGTGTTATTTCAATGTATACTGAAGTATCTATCATATTAATATCTTAAATATCTATATGGAAGAATTTTTACTCTTTTATTTTGAAAGCAAAAGAAAAGAAATAAACCTACATATGAAAATTTCAATGCTTAAAACCACAAAACTGAATTCCAATTTACCTGCTGATATTGGTAAATTACACTTATCAGACACTCGTCGTCTCATTGGACCAATACTGGTAGGTGTAGAAGGCTGTGACATGGAATGGGACTGAGGAGTGGGCGGTTTTGATATTGAAGCTGGTCCCAGCTGTGGTGGGATAACTATTGGCAATGACATTGGATGAGATACCAAAGACACAGGTGTGGGAGGAGCTGAAGCAGACATATGCACACTAGGCTGAATCTTGGTAGGACTTGTAATCACCGATGTCATCTTTGGAGGGCTCGGAATAGATAGGCTGGAGAGGGTTGATGTCGATAGTGGGGAGGTGGGCATTTCTGCTGCAGTACTGTTAATAGCTGGTAATCTCTGAAAAATACAAAAACAATTCTTATCAATGATTTCTGTATACTTACTTTGATGCTGGTTCAGGTTTTACATCATCATGTTATTATTTTAATAATACATTATTTTTGCAGCACAATGGATAACTCATTGACAATGCTAATTAGTATGCAACAAACATCATTGGTGCTTGGTTTTGGGGTTTTTTTTTTTCATCCCCTGATACCTTTTAAAATACAGATATAATATACTTCCCTGTACAAGTTGTTGCATCAAACTGAATTCTTTCTGAAGTTTTTAAAGCAAGGAAGAGGAAACCAAAATGGAAAAAATTACCCACATTACAACAACAACCATTTACTGTTCACACAAGTCCTTTCTCAAATGAAATTTTTCATGCCATGAAATTCTGATTTTGATTGTGTACTAATCTGTGCTGTTTTTGTAGCAGAATGTTTAAAGTGAACAATTACAATTACTCATTTTACTTAATCATAAGCTTTTGACATAATTCATCTTCACAAATAATCAGGCACAGAAAAACTGATATTTAACAGTATCTGAGCAGGTTTGTTCCCCAGAATTTTTTTTGGTCATATTTCATCTCAAAGAGAAATTACATCAACAGTAACGATAAACATACCGGTTTCTGAATTTCAGGAGTGGTGCCATTTTTATTGTCATTTGGTTTCATATGTAGGTGTCTCATCATTTCTTGCAACAGCTCTTTTTCTCTGGCCAGCTGAAAAAAAAAATAACTTCTCTTGAAAATTTATTCAACCAAATTATATTAACGTAGAATACACTTTAATTCTGAATTCAGTGATCAAATCTTTCTTCAAAATTTAAAATTACAAAAAATTCTTCCCTCTCATTCCAGGTCTGCAGAACAGAAGGGGCAAGAATTTTAAACATTAATTTTGTAAATCTATAATATTTTCAGTGTACCAAGAATTTGACAGAGCATTAAATTACAAATTCCACTTGCCAGGGAAAACTCTCTCTTTCTCCTGTCAAAACATTAAATGACAAATTCCACTTGCCAGGTATATCTCTGTCTCTCTCTTGCTCTGTGTGTATGTGTGAAGGATTGGGGTGCAAAGTGATACATAAAGAGATAATATAGCTTAAATTAGGGCAACTAAATTTCATTTTGGCACCACAGAAAATTTTAAATGCTTGATCTAGTTTAGCCAGAAAAAAGTCTACCCTAATCACGAAAGAATTTTTATTCGTTGACAGTAAGATCTCACTAAGGCATTAAAGAACCTGAAAAGATCATCACAAAGAAAGGAAGACCCTAAATTTCATCATTTTCATTCAGAATTATTCCATTTCCTTATTGTATACAAATATTGAAGATTTTTATTTAGTAAGATATTTCAAGGAGATCAAATTTCATCTTATAAAACTTCTCAACGTATCATTTTTAAATACAAATAAAATTTCCAACCACAGTTCTAACAGAAAGGAGTATTTTTACCTAACAACAAAATTTTTATTTTTTATTTTTTAAATCTTTATCATTTGATGTTAAAAAATAATGATATATATATATAACAGCTGTTTCCATAGGTCCCTGATGCCCCTGTTGTACTGACCAGGTTACTTGTTGTATTTTTATGTATCCAATACATATGTATCTTGGATCCAAATACAAATGTCAAATGTCAAGATCACAAATAGAATATCATATAACAAAACACCAAACAGACAATAAAAAAAAAATTACTAATTTTTAAGTGTCTAACAGAATTTAGAATTTATGATAAGCTGTATGCCCTATGAAGTCTTGGGTTTTTCTTCCCACTCATAATGATTTCTATTATTAATCTGTAGAAACAAGATTTCTGTCAACTTCATAACACAGATATTTCATAAAAATCAATACTTCATCCTTGTTTATTTCTGTCTATATAAGTGCAGCATCCTACGCAATCAAGTCAACACACTGACCTAAATCCAATAATTTTTTCCGATGATGTGCTTATTAACACCTTGCAACATTAAAGGACTGATAGTTAATTTCATATTAATTATCACCTGGCTCCAGGTAGCTACAAATTTTCACCTGTTCAGGTAACAACTATAGACCTGAATTATTAAATACTGTATAATATCCATTTAACAATTTGTCCTAAAAAACAGAAGAACATGATTCAGCTCACGTATGACCAGAACACTTCCGTCACTTCAAGATTCAGATAAAGAATAGATATGAAGGTTTAACTGAATATATAGCTAAATCAGTCCCAATTAAAAGTGTTTCACTATTTTAAAGTATAAGACTGAATTAGGTTCTATAAAGAATTACTTCATTCAACAGGATATAAATCCATGTATGTCAGGAAGATCTCTGTCAAGATTACATCTTAATGACCAAATCTGATGAAGAGAAAAAAAAATCTTGTATTTTGACTAAATTTTCTCAGAATAATTGAAAATGGAAGTGCACTTCACAGAAAAAAATCAGAATGCTTTACTCTGCATTTAATGTAAAGTGTTGTCCTTTGTGTATACCTATTCCTCCTACAATGTAACAATTTGCAATTCAACAGAGATCTTTAGATTACTGAAATCAATTCAGTTTAGCTAAAAAATTTAAAATAATACTCAACAAAACTTGTTTTTACTTAGTTAATTCATGATAAGTATTTTTTTACTCTTTCTTGCTGTATCCAAACCAATTTCATAATCT
>JAOXYI010000001.1:2006072-2020761 GCA_028566495.1 Lithophaga antillarum
GATCTATATAAAATAGCGCGAAACAAAACGTTCTTTTCGCTGTTCAAAACGTCGACGTCAAAACAACATTTGATGGACAAAATAAGCTCGGTAACTAAATACCATTTAGAATTAAGTTTAATTTCGCTTCAAAATTTAATATTTGAAGCATTGCTGACCTCTTTTTTATGAGAGTTTATAGTTCTGGAGAGAAATTTAGGGAATAAAGCGCACATGACAACGACAATAGCATTCTTTAACGACCAGACGAGGGGCCAAGGTTTTGTACCGACTAACCTGGGATCCTGGTGAAATATTTTCAAACATCAAATATAACCCCAGGTCAGCAGCAATTGAGTCTCGATTTTGATTGGTTCTTTGTTGTAGCCATTTAAAAATTTAGTTCGAAATTCTTCGTACCTCTTCACGAAATTAGCATGGAATAAAATGGACGTTGTGGAGGTAATAATACGCTATTGTTACTTGTTTTTCATTCCCAGCCTTTGAATTCAATAGAAATTTTTCTGTTTAGGTTTTTTTACAAGTAACAAAGAAATTTATTAGTACAACTTGCTCTTTGTTTACATTGGTTACGTCCGGATGTGACGTCGTTTGTCATTCGAAGTCCAAGTACATTTTTGTAATGAAAGACGTTAACAGTAGAGAAAACCCAAATGTAAAAATCCGGTTAAAATTTTGATCGGATTCAGTGCAGAGTTTACATTCGCACCGGAAGTCCTCTTACGGTATTGAGAATATTGGCCCAGGAAACCAGACTATTGTACCGACGTGTCTATAGCCAATCAAAAGCCGACATTTTTGCAAAGCCGGGGATAATTCATCTGTCCAGTACATGTACAATTCATGCAGTTTGAGGACGAATGAAATATACAAACTATAAAGAAAACCAATTTACATTCTACGTCATGAAGAATGGAAGTATTTAAATTGGGATTTTTGTTTAACTTAAAATTTATAAGGTATGTCTATGATCTTAAATTACTGATTGAAGAATGTTTTATTAAAATTAACTGTTTTATGATCTGAAACTTATTGTTGCTTATATTCGTAAAAATATGAATACGTGTTTCATTCGTTTATGGTTTGAGAACTTGCAAAATGTTAACATACACAGATATATTAAACAGATATATCATGTTTTGGAGGGGTATTTTTTTGCAAATACCCGTCCAAAACATGATATAGCTGTAGTACTAAAACGCAGCGATAATTACGACGTTACAAGCGTCCAGTCGGATATAACTCGAATAATTCAAGCCCTCTCCGTCTCCGATTCTCTCCTTCTTTCTTAATGTAGGAATCGGAGATCAGCGGAATATAACGACTGGATTATTCGGGTTAAGTCGGATAGAAAATTTAATGCAAATACCCCGGTATAGAGGGTAAAAATGGCAAATACCACGACGAGCCTGAAATGTGTTCAAATTTACGTCAGACTAGGAAACTTGTTAAAACTACACCGGCTAATATGAGGCAGGTGCTACCTGAAATGCCAGCGAAGCATTTAGTTCTTGTTCATAATATGAAACGGGCATCGTTCGAGTGAAGATGATTAAAATCCGGAATTAGATCTATCCGTATCCGGTCCGCTAAGTCTTTGAAAAGTCATGTGACGTCATCAGCCAATCTCCGAAACAGAGGCTCGTCTGACTATCATCACAACATCGCCTCTGCCACACCAGAGGTTTCGCCATGAGAGATTTCTCTCATGGCGGCTGTAAACCACGCCCACTAGGCGTATTAATCTGCAAAACAGTGATTCGCGGATATGAAAGGAATGTATTATTTGCCAATATAGAGGAATAGTTGGCAAAACTCGGTGAAACAAATTTCAAGTTGAAGGATGAACGCTGAGAAGAAACTCTTAGATTCTAATGCAATTTGTTTGTGTGGTTGGATTTGACTGGACAACATTCTGCGTAAAATGTCGTTATTAAGACTTAGAAGGAACCGCCATCTTGAAAACGTGAAATGCTACATGTCATATTTACAATAATACTCAAAATAATTACAATGCCTACCTTCAAAATTTCTTTTTGTTAAATTTTATCCAAAACTGAAGCATACACGAAGGCCAAAAACGTTCGATGTTTACTTTTTACACTGAAAGTGTTCTGAGATGACGTCATGTTGTTTCTGTGACGTTTATGTGCCAAAGTCGTCAACAACATTTCGCGAAATGTTTTCCAGAGAGTAGCGGAAATAGTAGAAAGTAGTTCGTAATTTAAAAAAAGAGGCGGAGATT
This sequence comes from Lithophaga antillarum, assembly GCA_028566495.1. Classification (NCBI taxonomy): domain Eukaryota; kingdom Metazoa; phylum Mollusca; class Bivalvia; order Mytilida; family Mytilidae; genus Lithophaga; species Lithophaga antillarum. The sequence continues at coordinate 2,008,318 of JAOXYI010000001.1, forward strand.
ATTTTTCTTGTGTGGCAGAGGTGATGTTGTGACGTTAGTCATACGAGCCTCTGTTTCGGAGATTGGTCATCAGCGTCTGATTTTTTCAAAACTTAATGAGGCCATATTTTTTACTCTATTTTCGTTTAAATCCTTTTTTAATTAACAAAAATGATATTTTCAAATTTAATTGTTCTACTTTTTTGTTTGGTAGTAAGTAGCGAAAACACGATACTATTCCAACATAGAAAGTAACAAATCCTGATCATGTGTACAGCGAGAATTTACGGGAATGGTATTTGTAAAAACTCATTTCCGGTACGGAAAAATTTCTGACGACATAGTACATGTTACATTTATCGTCTTTCCATATACTGACTTTATTTATATAACGTACAAGAGTACCAAATTTCGTCGGAGTTTTCGATGTTTTGGTTGGTCATTTTATTGCTGAATAAGAGACAGCAATGAAATTTTACAGGAAGCTAGTCTAATACTTGACCACTTTTTCACTTATATAATTTTTGATAAAAAGGTCTCATATATATTTGAACTGCGCTCGTTTTCGTCCCTGCTATTCAAAGGTCGAGTACCCAATTTCGGCACTTGACTACATCACGCTAAAACGGCAAAACCGGGGAACCTACATACCATTCTTGAACAACTACCGATGCCTGAATATCAAAACAATGAAATCACTTCAAATCAGCACTTTAAATATCATAAAACTGTTAAAAACGTCCAGATTCTAAAAACGATGTACGGTGCTCTCTCTCACGTCCGCATTGACAAATGTCTATAGGAACGGGTCGGACGAGAACCACTGGATCTACGTTTGTACACGTTAAACTCTAATTTGAAAATATTGACGAAAAAAATATTCTGATTATATGTAAAATTGTTCGCACTCCCACTGATTCAAGAATTAAACACAAGATTTTTACTCCGTGTCCGTCAATTCACCATATTTTAGAACACATCTTTATTGAAGACTAGCCTCCCGCTAATAAGTTTCGACCGGCGGAATCATTTGAAAAGGGGTATTTGTAGCTGTATTGATTGTTCATATTTTTTATTGGGGGAAGTCCATTCATAAGTCCATCATGACTGGAATGTTTATTGGACATGGCTTTTCGTAAGAAAACTGTACAAGACCCTATCGCAAGCTGAGCTTCTTGTAAGACTGCTGTTTTTTGGTAGACTTACCAAGTTTAACAGTCTGGCAAAAGCAGGATTTTTTCCAACACTTAATTGATATGTTCATTTCGTTAGCACTGGACACCAGATATGTGTGAATTAACTGTATGACGTCATACACGTAAAATAAGGCTATTTCGAGCCATTTTACTGAAAGTGCCGAATATGGGTACACTGCCGAAATTAGGTACTCTTACATTATTTTAGTACCACAAGTGCCAGCTTCGCTGGCATAATATTTTTTACTCTATTTTCGTTTAAATCCCTCTTTAATTAACAAAAATGATATTTCAAATTTAATTGTTCTACTTTTTTGTTTGGTAGTAAGTTAGCGATACTATTCCAACATAGAAAGTAACAAATCCTGATCATGTGTAAAGCGAGAATTTACGGGAATGGTATTTGTAAAAATTAATTTCCGGTAAGGAAAAATTTCTAACGGCATAGTATATGTTACATTTATCGTCTTTCCATATACTGACTTTATATTTAGTACCATAAGTGTCAGCTTCGCTGGCATATCAACCAATCAAAAGCCATGTTTCTTATATACTAGTAAGGTGTAATATATGTGTGTGTGCATGTTTGACCAAATAAAATAAAACTAGAGGCTCACCCAATTCTAAATGGACCAATTCTAAATCATTTTTAAGAAGATCTACAAGTGCATTTCCCATAGGGTCCATAGTTAAACTATGTTTCACAACGAGCGCTACTTGAAATTCCCTTTTCAAGGTACCTTTCAACTATCGTATGCATTTCCAAGAAGAAGATCTTCAAGGGTATTTCTCATAGGGTCTAATGTTAAACTATGTTCCATGGTGGCGTCCATCTTAGAATGCTGATTGGCAATCAAAAACACGGCTTTAGTACACACCCTTCAAATGAATATTTATGGACATGTTTAGCTTCAACTGTCGAAGTCATTTCCAAGACGACGATCTTCAGGTGTATTTTGCATAATGTTTAACTGTGTTCCACGGTGGCGGTCATCTTGGAATTCTGATCGGCATCAGAATCACAGTTTTGGTAGAAGACCTTTCAATCAACATTTATTGACATGTTTTCCTTCAACTATTGTATTCGTTTCCAAGAAGACGATCTTCAAGGTTATGTCCCATATGGTCTAATGTTAAACTATGTTCCACGGTGGCGGCCATCTTGGAATGCCGATTGGCATCAAAAACACGGTTTTGGTAGAGGACCATCTCTAGCTTTAACTGTGGAAGTCATTTTCAAGAAGAAGACGTTCAAGTGTATTTCCCAGAGGGTCCAGTGTTAAACTAAAATGTATGTTGCATCATGGAGGTCATGTTGGAATTCCAATCGGCATCAAAATCACGGTTTTGGCAAAAGACCTTGCAACGAGCATTTATGGATATGTTTAGCTTCAACTGTCACGGTCGATTCCAAGAAGAAGATTCCCATAGGGTCTTGGTGGCCATTTTGGATTTTAGATTGGCACAAAGAACATAATTTTGGTAGAGGACCTGCCAACGATCATTAATACCATAAAACAATTCCATCGGCTGTGCAGTTTCTGACAAGAAGATCTTTAAAATTTGAACCAATCAAAACACATTATTGGTCCTGACGGACATACTGAATATCTGATCCGAGTGAAGGACATATTTTTATAGAGGACTTTCCGATACATATTACTGAAAAGTTTGGTTGTATTTTACCTATGGTTTCTGATGAGAAAATTGATATGTGAAAAGCTAACGCCGTACGTCGACAACGACGTATGGTAGTAGCTCACATGGTTCTTTTGGCCAGGTGAGCTAAAAAAGATGTGATGCTTACTGTGTTAATTGGTCCATCACTTGACAACTGACAATCAGTTATGGCACCAGCAAAACCGCCTTAACGTAACTGTGACACACACAAACACACACGCTCTTTACCGTTTTGTTGACACAGTGCTTGTCTCATCGACAATGGCACAACGTTTTCCCGTCTTTATACAAAAGGTTTTCAATGATGTATAACATACAGGTAAATTAAGTGTTAGCCATGTTTTAAGACCCCAACCCAGAACTATTACTGCAGAGAACAAAACAAACAATTAATATGCGTCATTTGTAACCTGGGTCATTTTTAATGCGAAATATAGGCTCACATAACGCTAACAATAGTAGCTTAAAGCCCCAATTAGCTGTCGCAATAGCACAAATCAACAGGAGCGTATGTGTAAACAACGCACAACTCAATATTCTCCAGTTAAATTTTAATGATTAATTTTACGGTTATATTATTTAGCTTTTAAGCTAAATACGATTTATTCCTAATACAAATTTGAACTTTATGTCCAAAAGAATATGCATATACCTTATTGTTACGTTTTCTTGATTATTTGATTTAATATCCGACTCTGACCTTGTAAAACTCGATTCTTCTATGCATCCAATGGAAGGACGAAAGTAAGGTGTGTACAGCAGTGGCAAAAAGTGTATGGAAAGTAAGTATGAAACTTTAATACTTATTATTTGATTCAAATATATTTTTTATAAAGATGCCGAAATTTTCTGTCGACAAAACATAAATGTTCGCAGTAGTACAACTCCGTCGTTCGCACTTTCCGTACATTGTAAATGTAACCGTCAGAATGACATATCACAAATATTTCGGCAAGGTTTTCGATATCGGACACTAATTGATACCAGTTAAAATGCGTTTATATCAATAAAGAGAACTCGTTCAATGACCTCTGGAAGGGGGTTGAACTACACTCTTCTGCATGAAAATGTCATAAAATATATCTTTAGTGATGAACATGATGAAAGACAAGCAAAATATTTGTTTCATATGTCAATAATATCTTTGACATACGATGTTCAACTGTCACATGAACCGGATCACGAGATAATGCTTGTAATGTATTTCTTTATGCATACATATAATTGCGTTGTGGAGGACAATTGAAAATAGCATCATAACTTAACATTCTAATAAAAGATTTATTTGTATATACGATAATTAGACTGAGCAAGTTGTGTGGTCGCTAAGCCCGACTTTGCCAAGACAAAAGCCCCGCAAAAATTCGGACTAACTTTGCAAGAAAATACCATAAGGTTATCCTGAATTTTAAATTGCAAATTTTATAAGTGCGCTAAAATTAAGATTTTATGATCAAACGTAAGTACTCTTCTCTAATTTAGCCAGATCCAGCCCTTCAAAGCTATGCCTCATGGGAAAAAATATCCCATGATGCATCCTTCTTAACGAGGCTGAATAAGGAAAGTTTGGATTCATCTTTTTTTTTTAGCTTTTGTTGTTTGTTTGTTTGTTTTTCCCTTTTTTTTAGTTTATTTGTTTTTGTTTGTTTGTTTGTTTTTCTTTTCTTTTCTTTTTTCTTTTTGACTCATTAACCCATTAATTTCCGACATACTGATTCAAAGGTTGTCTCACTGACCATATTCCACTTTTCCAATCAATTTATATTCAAAGTACAATAGTGACCTTGACCTTGAAAATCAACAATGTGCCAAGTTTGGTCAATATCCCATAAAAAATAGCTTCAGATTTCAAAACTTTATTAAACATTGTTTTGCTTTTAGAAACAGGTGGACTGTCCACAGATAAAACAAAAATGTAAAGTCCGCTCCAAGTGCACACGGATCCGTTAACTGAACAAAGTCAAATTTTCATCCGTCTCCTTTGACGTCTTCGAACGGTTGAAGCACACAATGCACCACTCAATTACTCCCTCTAATCTTTCTTGGAACTGCAAAAACAAAATATATTTCGATGAATATACATAACTGCTCATTACATACTTAATTTGGCGGGCGGGTGTGGAGATTTATACCTTAATTATTAAGTTTGATCATAAAATCTTTAATTTCATTGCGTGCGCTTTAGTGCACTTATAAAATTTTCAATTTTATTTCTCAAACTTAAGTAAGGTATAATAATGTATGTTCAAAGTGGTAAACACTAATTTATGTCTATATCCTTTCGACGGCCATAACGTAGTAATGCGTATTGTCCAGTTACTGTGTTGTCTTGACACCTATGGCGTTCCTTACTTTCTAATTTTTATTTCTGGGACTTGGAACCCTTGCAGAAGGTTACAGCTACAAACTGACAAGATATGCATTCTCTGGATGCAGTTTTGTGGTATCTTTGGCAAATAGATTTACATCAGGAATTCGGAAAAGCGCTTTTTGGTGGGGGGTACTCGTGTACAGAGGCCTGCCAACGAGAAACCCTGCAACTAAAACCACTATTGAAGACGTAACATTACAGTCGCTTTATTGCCGATCCTACCTACAAAAAATGACACATAAGAATCACTTCTCAAATTTAAACGGTGTGTTTTCCCGCAAATTTTACTAAATCGGCAATTCTGACACGATCGGCGCTCCATAAATCGATTATTAGATGGACATACTGTTCCGAAAAATATGCGGAATGTACTCAAATCCAAGCAGAAGGTCGGCTGTACATCTGAACAAAGTATAGGAAAAAATGATCCAATGGCTTAAATTTTATTAACAAAATTAGTCCTTAAAAACACTAAAATTTACCACATTTCGTAGGGGGTGCCAATGTTGCCCACCACCCACCTCGCTCCACCCCACCCCAATAGCCTCCCACCCATCCACCCCCTTACGCACATTTTCCTGTTTATGACTCCGTATACATTACTTCCTCATCCTTCAGCTCATTTGCATATAATTTGCATATTCTTGCAAAATATTTATATGAAAAACCGTGGACGTCGAAAGGATATGACAGTGTGTATAATTTATCGAATTAGTACCGTTTGTTTTTGTCGGTTTTTAATCAACAAATCTGCCCCTAAAGTTTTAAAACAGTTGTTTGGAACATTATTATATCTTACTTAAGTTTGAGAAATAAAATTTATGATTTAATGAATGTACATACACAAACGAAAACTTCAAGAAGAGCTAAAAAGAAACAACTTGCTTGTTCTAATTGTAACATAAATTTCTGCAAATTTGTACTCACCTAATGATGACCACATCTTCCCATGCACACCCAGCACCATGAAGAATATTTGTCCCTCCTTTTCAACTTTGCATACGTGGTGCTGGGCGGCACGATGGCACCTCTGACTACCCCTTCATCCGTCTTCCACTCCTCTTCCCTTTCTGGAGTCGCGTTTTTTTCAAGAAGAAACCTGTAATCATGGTAATGAATTATCAACATTGTATACCTCTACGATTGTGCGTAATTATTCTTTCAATTAAATATAATAGATTTTGAAAATCTAAATTACTCCAAATAAAAGATATTTAGCTATTATTATTTTTTAATCCAATACAATTTTTTCTACTCCTTGGGTCTGCTCATGTAAGATATCTGTTCACCAACCAACAACCATAACTATAAACTTGATGCATTTTTATTTTAACACAATATGCTGGGAAAATATTGAACTGTGTTGAAAATGCTAAAAAGCCACTTAAAAATGCCATTTATACCTTAAAATGACTAAATATTCAATTTTAAAACTAAAGTTTTATGGGTACATATAGCAAAATCTCATTCTTCTAGTTTACCGAATGATCTGCTATCACGACGGAAACACTGTTTTCCATGTATTGTATCAGTGTGTTTATGAAAGCCGCATAAGAAAATTGGCGAAAAAAGACACAAACAAAAAAAAAAAAAAAAAAAAGAGAGAGAAAAAAAAAAGAAAAAAAAACATAAAATTGAACACTTTTAAGTGCTTTCAGAGAAGAATGTGATATTTTTTATTCCCCCCTCACAAAATATTTGATCTTTCAATGTTTTGGAGATAAAATAAATAACTTCGATAACTTTAAAAATATATAAATACTCTCCGGTTTGTAATAATTTTCATAAGTTTCCGTTTCAGCAATGATTTTTCTTTATATGCTATAGCCGCTTTGATAAAAAAAGTTGTTGCAAAAAATCTTAAAAGTTGTGTATTTCTTTCCATAAAGCATTGAGTTCAGTTGTTTGATTTGGTAATTTTTAGTTTCCTTGGCTTTGATTTGTGAAATTATCCGTTCCGTTAATTTATTTTAAATATTACTTGAAATTTAAATTGGAACACATTTATATTTTTAACTACGTATTTTAGTATAATATTGTGCCATTTTTCATATCTGAAAACAAACTAAACTGATCATTTCACATTGAACTGATATATTAGAATGAAAAACTTATTTATACCCATATAAAAATCTATAATAAAATATATTTATGGAATAAATTTTCCCGTTGTGAGCAAAATTGTTAGCTAGCTATATTATGGAAATGATAAGCATTACTTCTTTTTGATTGTAATATTAATTTATCATTACGTCCAGCAGCCCTTTTCACAAAGTAATATGAAATGTTAAAGACTTACGATAAATTTTTGTCGTAAGATTTTTTGTGAAAAGGGCTGCAGAGTCTTAAATTTAATGTCCCATATTTTCAAGATGTAACACAATAAATACAACTCATTCTACTTGTTTGTCATACTGCAGTGTTCATTAAAGATTGTTTCGAACTGAGGGCATCGGATTCCATGAATCTTTTAGGTGTAATTTTCAATAGAGATTCAATAAAAAGATATAGATTTCAAGAGCGAGAAATAATGATTACAGCAAATATTTAACTCAAATAACTTAAAAAATTCTTCAATTTCATCCAATGATACATAGTAAGTTTATGTGTTACCATTTGCCAAACACTTCGAACAGAAATTAATTTGATTTACATACCTCCGCTTGGAATAGATAAAGATATATTTTATGCCTGTAATACATTAATATACAAAACTGTTTGTTTAGTGACTGTGATAGCATACTGCAAAGACTAAGGATAGGTTCGGAAAAAAAATATTTTGACAAGTTTTTGAAAGGATAAACACAGATAGAAAATGCACACTTTTGTTTAACCCCTCGCTCAACTGTCAAAGCAGGGTCGAAATTGTTTTACTCATCTGCGGAAAAAAAACTTTGGGACTAGGATAATTATCGAAAAAATGCTTACCGGAGTCTGCATCGTTCCATCATTTCCTTCCAGCCTGCAGGAATTTTGTCACTCATTCTCACTATCCTATTATGCTCTCGTCTCTACGTAAATTTGGGAATCAGTAAGTGTGATGATTGCAGTACTAATAAAAAAGTAAGACAAATTCTGCAAAGATGCATGTTTCTTATATGAAGGAGGCGTTTATCTTTTTTCTGTAAAAGGGAATACAGCATCTGGTTCCGCATCCTGAGACAAATCAGAAACCTAGTACAGTAAAAGTAAACGTACCAAATGTAAAAGGGGAGGGTTAGAACGCCCTGCAGAAAGTAATTTGACACATTTATAAACAAAAACTCAAAAAATTCATTAGCTAATTTTTCCTTTTTTCCCCCTCTCTTTTTGCAAGGATGGACAAAATTTTAGCTTTTGACGCTGCAGTTCGAGAGTAATCTGATTGGGCAATTCTTCATGTTATATAACAACCCCGTTGCAATACCACATTGCAGCCATAAGGTTTAATCTTGTGAAAGTAAACAAAAATGCCTTCGTATAAAAAATGGACTGTTGTTGTAGTTAATAAGGCACAACTACACTTGAGAATTAACGAACAATTTGTGAACGAATTTTGCTTACGTGAGTATCTTTTCTGATATTTTTAATAATATGAAAATTTTAAAATTTTAGGGCTCAACAACATTTATCAACCATTTTGCATTGAATAAGGTTATGAAATAAAACATAGCTCTTATAATGCGACACCTCGTCTTCAAGATGCTTATTTGATTTATTATCGTTCGGTTGCTTTAGCTCAAGTTTTTATTCTTTTTACTGTGTGACGAAAAAAAAAAAGGAATAGCAACGGAAATGATATATCGGTTCAAGAATTATTGTAAGAAAAAGCGGAATTGTTGTTCAAATTGAACGCTGAAACATACTGTGCTCGAAACAAAATCACACCTAATTCCACATTTGCCTGAATGAAAAGATTCTTCCATTACTGTATTAATATTCGTTCTATCTCGGGACTTAATCATAAATTTCGCTTAATATAATAGCATTTTTGAAGCTATAAAATCAAGTGTCAGATTTACAAAATAAATATTTTTTACATCTTTTTCTGTTGCATAATTGTGTATTAAGAAATAATTCCCTAACAGCAGCTATTTAAATAGTGTATAGTTATCTTGGTAAATAAACTTATGTGGCTGTTACAATAGCAGCGCATGTTTATATTTTTTTCATTAATTGTTATTAAAATGATAGCGTCAGAAAAGATTCAGGGAACATATTAAGTAAAATTTCCTCTTTAATGATCTGTTAAGTGACAATTGTAAATATAAAATTATATCATTGTTACAAACTGTGCATTTATCCAGAGACATATAAAACATTATATGTCTCTGATTTATTCACATCTTTACTTCACCCCTAATAAAAAAATCAACAATTGATACTATGCACTGGTATAGATTTCACCTTTGTTTTAGCGGGAAAATGTGGAAACAGTTAATTTAAACTTGTTTTAACGAACTGTATACTCACTTTAATTCTATTTAAGTGAGCGTAAAATAGTTTGTTCAAAATTTTTCAAACTTAGCCAAATCGGTTTGGGCGGACTTGGATTTTTTTAATGAAAAAGCCAAGTATGGAGCTTTTTTCTCATGTTAATCAATATTATTTTCTTTTTTTTTTGCGCATCATGTGAATTTACATGTTTTTTCTTAAGCAAGTTTAAACTCTGTTAGTCAGATAAATTCAAATAAGCCCTGTATAGTTTGGGATGTAATGGAAAATGGAGTCAAATATTTTTTAAACATTTGTCTAAAATAATTTTTTCTGTCCAGTGTAATTGGAAATAGATTTGTTTTCAAGAAAATCCGAGCTCCCGTTTCAGTCAAAAATGGTCAATACGTTAGAAACCAATGCTCTAAACACGAGAGCGCTTAATTTTTGCATTCGTTTGTGTTAGAAATAAATGCATTCTATCAACTTTTTCATATACCGTCTATCTATTTCTCTACTAAAAAATAAATGCACAAGTCACATTTGTACGAATACGATCGCTTCAAAGCTGTCAAAAACTTTGGAAAATAATTTCTTCGAATTTGACAGGGATAATAACTACGTAGTAGTCTGTTTGTTCTTTTCATTAATGATTGTGTTTTCTGTTTACATAAATGCATTAAAACGGACAGAGTATTCATTTTGCATTTTCCCTAGTCTGTGAAGTTCATGAACCAGTCATACAAAATCGGTAAATATTTTGCTAAGAAGCTTGTTGACATTTCCATGATAGATTTTATTTCACTAAAGGCAGACGTTTAGACTTGCCTCAAGTCCCTATGTAATTTTTAATCATTAAACCTTGAATAATCAGTGAAATGCAGCACTTTTCTATCCATACTTATGTTCTAATTCGCCCAGCTCAACCGAACATAAATCATTTATTAAATAAAAACAAACACCTGTTTATAGGAACAGCTCGCCAGTACGTGCAGCAAGTTTAATTTTATTAAAAAACATAAAATTAAGTGTCCGTGAAAAATAAGCACACTGGCCGCCGCAGATCATCGCAAATGAAGTACAATTGACAGTCTACAAAATAAAAAAGCCAATATTAGTAATATAATCACACGCACATATATATATGTAGATATACACACACAAATAAACCAAAAACTTCACGCTAAGCACATTTACAGGCTTTTAGAAAAAACAATTGGCAAAAACGTAAAAATTAAGTACGGTCCCATTTCTGTTGGGGGGAGGGAGGGGCGGGCCGAACCACTGAGCTTCGAATAACCAACCACTTAACATACATTTAACAAGAAATATTTTCCCGCTAAAACATACCCGTGTCATTAACATATAAATTCTTCTATACAATCCACCCGCAATGCGACATGTCGATGACCAATAAATTTGTATATAAATTTAACTGAGTACTAGTATACAAATCAAAACAAACCAATCGAAGTACGTGTTTGAGACACACAAACACGTGAGTGACCAAAAGTAAACATAAACACGTGTCCGTATACCTTTAATAAATACATTTGTTTACTATCAAACAGCGTACATAGGGACTTGTAAACCTTGCAGAGGCTGTGACCATATACCAGTCACCTATAAATAGATCCCACTAAATACCATAAATCTGTCTCAGTTCTGTGTACGCTGTTTGATAGTAAACCACTGTTTGATAGTAAACAATGCTCACTTTCATAGCAAAGAAATATTAAAGGGACAAAATATTACACAGAGACTTGTGGCAAGTCTAGCAGACGTTTTAACTGTTTTAAAATGAAAATCAAGGTCTTCTAAGGAAATCCAGTGTTTATTGCAAAAGAAACTTTTCCGGAACAAATATGAAGTGTCATATTTGTTTAAATCAGTATCATAATATCTGCCAAATATGCAAAAAAGAGAAAAATTGAATGAGTCATTGTTTTTACTATGCAGCCACCTCGCTTATTTGGTTTCATTGTTGGAAAAAAAGAGCAACGAAGGTTTTTAGCTGCTTGGCCTAACTCTGCTTATGAAATGTAAAATCTCCAGCATGCGAAATGCACTGTAAATAGGTAAATATGGACGTATACAAAATGACAGGTGCCTCGTGTTTAAATCTTAAACACTCCTATCGCATGAAAAACAAAGCTTCGGAGGTATGACGTTTAAAATGTTAAAAACTAGCTTCACTGTGCTTTTGCAGAAAAGACAAAGGGAGCTGCAAAATCCACACCAGACATTATCCACTCCAAGGTTAGGTTTTTTTTACTTGAATTTAAATTCACAAATCTTGTGAATTTAACATATCGTCCATTTGCATCAAAGTTATTGCGTTTTTGGGGAAATAATATTCTATACATATACTAAATATTTTATCTATCTTAGTTGCTTGGTCAGTTAATGATAATCGAACTCGGTATTACAGCATGCGCTGGCCACACTGTTATTTAAAAGGTTTGGTAATGAGTTCAACAGATTTTTGCATATTCATTGTAAAACTCCAGTATGAATTCAGTACGTACCGTGTAACTCCATTTCTGATTTTCATTTTGAACTTTGCTTCACAGGTTTAATATCATGTCATCACATGATGTAGATATTCACAGTGGCATTACATTTTTGCATCCCTGTGCATTTCCCAGTGGTACTGGGGTGATACCAAATTATTTTATTTTCAACCGCTCCCCCCTCCAAAAAGTTGTACATTAAACACAGATCTCTATACTGACTGAAAAACTGCAACTCCCTTCATTTTGCAGAAAACAATTATAGTTTGAACAAATATCAATTTTTCCAATG
>JAOXYI010000001.1:2087952-2099600 GCA_028566495.1 Lithophaga antillarum
TCAGAGAATTGTTTGAGGTTAATTTTATGATTAATGATTATATACTTTGATATGAATTGATTATTTGTTAAGGTGAATGATACAGTTAAAATTTCATCTGAATAATTTGTTTTGATCATGAAATATGAATATTAATAAGATGATGTACTGATTTCTATCCTTGTTTTTCCTCTGCCTTTAGGTGATATCTGTGGTAAAGACTACAACAGAAGGGCAGGTGTTAACAGTACCATCAACTTTTTTACAGATTTTTTTTTCGCCACCAATCGTAGATTGTGTATTTAGGTAAAGATCGCATTGATTTCTACATGTGTTACAAACAGGTGGGACAGGTGACAGACACACGAACACAACCGTGCCTGGTGGCCTGACAGTCACGCTTGTGGTTTGTTTTATAAAAATACAAACTGTCAGAAACACTGAAAAAAAGTTTTCCACATTTAAATTAATTCAGCTATTACAGACAGTTGGTAGAGTGTAATAACAGTTTGGATTAGGTATTAAAGAACCAATTGTCACCCAACAGTGAAACAACACTTTCAAAAGTTGAATTAACAACTTTTCTTTTGTCCATTTGAAGCTACTCCTCTTTTGAAAAGGTTTCTGATTGTAATAATTGTATAAGAATACCCAGACAAATGTCATTAAAGCCTTCTTGTTGAGGGTAAATAGACACCCTGGCAAATTTCTATTTACATTTAATGCTACATAATATGGTCAATATTAATACAATTAATATGAGGCCCCATAAAGGTCTTTTCAAGCTTGGATATATTCTGTCTTCCTTGTCATCCATTTTCAAAGGGGATTTTTTTATTTATTTTGCTTAGAGGGTATTCTTCCATATCCCAGATATCCATTTCATGAGTCGGATATGTCTCATGAAACCTTAAAAAGGGTTTATATCATTAAATTTTGTGGTCCAAAGAATCAAAAATTCACACAATTAGGCTTTTTTAAATGTTCTATTTTTTTATTAGGAAGAATATCTATTTTACTTATTAAATTCATCTATTTGGAAGTTAGGGGTTCAAATGTGTCAATGTTTTACAATGAGAAGATTTTTTTCATCAAATTGATTTATTGTCGTATTAGACATTTAAATGAAATTTAATTTATGAAAGGATGAAATTTGGCATAGATAATTGTAGTTCTTAAAAATCCAAAGTATAGACTATTTCCTATTCATTAATGAAGATCTGAAAAGACATTTTGATATTGGAGAAAACAGATGCATTAAGTAAAGATTTATAGACATATTTGCAAGTAGATTACATTGGTATATGTATTGAAAAGTCACGTAATTGGGACTTAAATTAACAAATTTTTTGTTGAAAATTTATTTCCCAACACATATTTCATATTTTCCCAGGACATTTTATTGCTTTTACTTTCAATAACTGATTTTTGGCTATAAACATCTACACAAGTTATTCTTGTACAGTTTTATGTTCAAACAGAAATAAATGATTCTGTATTAAAAAATGTGGAAGACTAGGTTTCATGGTACAAAACTTAAATAAGTTCAAGGAAATTCATTGATTTTTTTGGGTTCATGATCCGAGTTGTGGATTTGGTCAAAATTGACCAATAGGATGTTTTGTTGTGAGAAAAATTAAAGGTTTTGATAATTTTCACTCTGTCAGATGATTTATGCTTTTTGCATCTGTGCACAACTTCTTTGAGTAAAAAAATTGATTTTATATACTGGTTCATAATCATCTTCAGTATTTTTGTTGAAATTCAGTATTTGGTCTCTAAAAAGTTTGCTGTTCAACCTAAGAATGCTACATGTTTGATGAAGATGAAACCTAACAGGACAGATTTTGTTTTTAGTCTTCTATCAGGAAGTTTCATGCCACACACCAGTTTGCTGGTCTATGAATCGGAACCAGTTGTGCATTGAAGTCGTCTCAACTGAATATAGGTCGTACAGACTGATAAGGAATAAATATGACTAAATAAACAAATACTTCCATTACATGGTCTCTTTGGTTTTCACAGTTATGAAATTTCATTTTAAAGTTTTGCCATGTCACTGCCAATCAATTGCAATTTATTTCTCTAGTTTCATAACTGGAAATATGACCAGCCTATAATCAATGTTAACTATCATTTCTAATGATATAATATGACTCTGGAAGAAGATAAAATTTTTATCTCCTAATCTTGAGAATCTCAGAAATAAACCTGAGAGAAGAAATCTGTATAATGTCAGAAACCCATTGCTATTTGTCATAATTATATGTATTTACAATTTGTTGAAATGAACACCTAACTGACAGATGGCAGCCATCTTGAAATGGACATGATGACTTTTAGATTAGGTATTTGTTAATTGGACACATGATATAAGAAGATATGGAATAATTTAGAAAATGGGCCAGATTTTTTCTTGTGTCTAATTGAATACATTAGGAAGTGATCATTTGGTAATGATATCATAATTAATTTTCTTGATTAAATCTCAGGTTACATGTACAAGGCTATTGAAACTGCATCTTTTGTACAGGCTTTGGTAATAGTACCTTAAGCTATCTTGAGAGAATAGGAAGGAACTTTTTTTTATGTAATCCACAATTTTTTTCAAAGTTAATGCCGATCTCTTTAGCATCATTGTTGGTAATCCACGTTTGATTACACTTCATTCCTGGAGGGAGGAACAAATAACCCACAGTTGATTGCGCTTCGTTCCGGTGGAGGGAGCAACGAAGCGTAATCAACTGTGGGTTACCAACGATGTTTAGCATTGAACCTACAGTTTCGTGCATGTATAATGACCTCTTTTGGAATAGCGTCCTGACCTAGACACCTTTTTCAACCTGGAAGTAATTTACATGTGGTGTTCTGTATTTACTATAAATTTTCAGAAGGTGAGACACCAGATTCATGGGGATCCCTTCATAATATTTGTAAAGCTGAAGTTAAAAGATGGAAGAATTCAGGTTTTATATCTCTAGGGAAGTATACATTATTTTGTATTCTCTGTATAGGATTTATCAGAATACATATACAACAGGTAGAATAATTTTGCCCCCAAAAAATTTGTAAAATCAAAAGTTTAGTAAGCATTTGCATAAATATGACACAAATATGATGTGTCAATTGCTGACATCTGATATCTAGGAAAGAAACATAGTCTTATTAGCATGATGATAGTAACATCACCATAAATGGTGAAAACAAATAAACTGTATAACAACATTGCATAAATTTTCAAGAACAGTGATGTCGTACAATGAGGTTGCAAAAAATGGTCAAAATATTGAACAATATAAGAACTTGTTTACTTGGAACCTTTGGAACAATGATACTAACCATTACTTGAATGCCTTGTTATTTCACTCAGTTATTTGCCATCTTACAAAGTAAATATCTGTATTTTTTCATGAACATAACTAGTAAAGTAGATATCTGTATTTTTTCATAACCATAACTAGTAAAGTATTCCCTGAACTTATTCCCAAACCTCGTTATAATACACAAAATTTTGGCTGAACAAAAGCTAAACTTGAGTAAATCGAACCACAAAGGGACTGTCAAAATTAGTTCAAGTTTTGGGGATGTTTGGCGTTTTGGTGGAAAATAATACATAAAATAATTGGTGAGACTTAAAAAGGGTGGTTGAATAATGCATAATGTTGAGCCATTTGAAATTGAGCTACTGAAGTTCTGCTAACTTTTAATAGAGCAAAAATGGATGCAATAGGGAGAAGAAAACTTCTTTACTTTTAATATGGAAACCTGAAACTATTACTAAGATGGTACAAAGAATTTAGAATTTTTACTCTTTCCAAATAAGGCTGTGTTAGTGCCAGTAGTTAGCTATGTAAAAGTGGTTTGGCTAACAAAATTCTCGATTGGTCAGTATTAAACATCAGGAAAGTTAGCCACAATATGTCCAAATCTTACAATTCCTACTGTGTGTGGCTAATGAAGATCTCACTCTAGCACTAACACAGTAAGGAGCCGGGGTGACCAAGTGGTTAAGGTTGCTGACTTGTGACCACAAGCCTAACCACAATCTTGGGTTTGAGCCCTGCTCACACCACTTCAAGTATTAAGGTTTCCAGACACCTACCCAAGGTCCAGGTTCCATAAGAAGCTGGATAGCTGTCCAACTTTCCTTTCCCACTAAGTCTGGAAGTCATGATATAGCTGAAAAATTGCTGAGAGTGACAGTACCCCAACAACCGTTAAAGTCCAAATAGGAGACTAAACACCCATTTAACAAATGTTTAAACAGTAGTCATTTCTACACAGGACATACACAGTGTCCATCACAATAGCAAGAAATAACAAAACTCTGTTGCAATAGTGTAGTAATTAGAAGTCTGTTGTTAAATTATAAAAATATGATTTTTTACAAACTGTTCCTATGATTATGCCTGTAGAATGTTTAAAGTGATGAAGTTCAGTGACAAGGTCACCTGGTATGCATTTCAAGAAGTGAGTTTCACACATTTTCTAATGTGAACTCAACCAGATAACAATAGTGGTACATGTAGTAGTTTCTGTACTTTAAGGGAATATAATGAAGTCTGGAATAAAAACTGCATGTCAAAACACCACAAAGAAACTTTAAACTATAATGGATGATATCAGCATCTGTATATTTCATCTGTTACAAATATGGTTTAAGTGTTTTATTGACCTGTAGATAGATATTACATAAAAAACAGTAGCAAGGCCTAGATTTTGATGGAGATTAGCATAATTCTGCTATCATGTTAAAACACGAATCAAATTATAATAAATAAAATCATTTTTCAGGTCAATCTTCTATGTAAAAGATTAAAAAGTTTATCTTTTATGAGAATAGGACACTAAAGGGATGAGAAACAGAAATCTTCCTTGCTTTTGTATTCATTTGATCTATGGGAGATGGTTGGTCAAAAAATTTGAAGCATGAAAAATCTGCCCCAGACTTGTTTAGTCATTAAATTATTAGTTAGTGTATTGGGTTTATTATTTGTAGTACAAACGAATTGTCATCTCAATGTGATATTAAGCATTTAAAAAGCAATTTGAGTACTTATAATTATAAGCCAGCAGTAAGTTCGTCACCAGGGGTGTAGAAAAGAATGTCGTTCCTTTTATACTGAAAATCTTGACATGATTTGCTGACTTTTCATTTTAGGAGATTACTGAATGTCAAACATATTAGGCTGTAATCTTTTTCAACAATCTGAATTGTTAAAATTTTGTTTTTGTTTAAAGTATGGAGAACCCCATCATCAGCTGTTACTTTCAGACTGTTTAATTGAGGCAGATATGTAGACAGTATAAAATAAATAACTCTAGACTACTAGGGAATAAAAGTGTTTTTATAAAAACAGGAATTTAGGACATTATGATTTCATAATGTTTCACATGTATAATAAATAGTATGTGTATGTGGTCTTAATCAGATAGTTATTTTCAAGGAGAGTCCAATCTTAGACAAAAAAACTTATAGATCCAAGTAAAAGGCAGTGCCTTTAGCTAACAAGATAAAGATTCTTGTTTTTTTACTTTGGAGTTATGCTGTTGACATCACAAAAGGTGTCATATGCTTGATGTGAGTTGATAACACTGAATCAGGATAAATAGGTACTGATACTGATCAGATCTGAATCAAGAAGCGAGGTTCATTGGCTGGACCTTTCTGCACCCCTGTACAGAAACACACAAAGCACGTATCCATTTTGTTTGGTTTGAACCACCTTTTCAAGGCCCTATTTCATTTGCCTGTTGGTCTGCATATAAACGAATTTAGTCTTGATAAGCTTGAATCAGTCTGCAGTATTTGATGGCTCTGACGAAAATTTCAGATATTCATGTAATGGTTGCTTTTAATTATGTGCTGGATTTTAGCCTACTTACACATACAAAATGAGATGTGGTTTAAAACATTAATCATAAGAGTACATTTTAACAGGTGTAGCACAATATAACTAAGTAAATTATTAGTAATAATGTTATTATTATATATATTTTCCTCCTTAGGGTAAAAATAGGTGATAACAATGTTTTTTGGGCTAAATCAAAGGCAAATATATATTTTTAAGCTGACAGGTTACATTTATATTCATGCAAACATTTGCATGATTGAGCAATTATTGCAGGAGTTGTCTCCACTTCCCACTCAATGTCACATGATTGCTTTGAAGTTCTTAAAAACAATTTGTCTTCCTTCAGGAATTATATTTTAATGTTAAATGGAGATAGAGAATTGTTTGCTCAGCAAAATTATTAAGTGGTGTCTTTTATAACAAAAGTTTCTTGAACCAAGTCACTGAAACTAGAGATGATGTTCGATGTCTTTTCCATCCTGAAAAAGTTTGCAGCGAGTTGGATTGGGATCACTATAGTTATTAGTAATCCCATGGTTGATTTTTATGAAGTACTAATAAAGTATGTAAAATATTTCACCACAAGTCTCAATCTCCACTAAAAATTTTAAAGATAATTTATTACTTTCACAGTATTTAATATGTTACAGTAACTTTATTTGTCCTTAAAGATGATATGTCATGTAAGTTCGTTACTGCATGTAGTATAGTCTTCACATATCTCTGTGACAATAAATGTATCTATTCAATTTTTATTTTTTGTTTTTGTTAGTTGGATTTAGAGTTATTTCCCCTGATTTTGTATTACAAGCTTTTTTGTCTGTTTCCTTAGATACCCAACAAGGTATTTTTATCATTTTGATGATTTTCACCTTTAACTATTACCGTAAGTTCAACTATAATGATATTTGTTTTCTGGAAAATTTTACTTCATTTCAAAGCAAATCATTTTGCGGAAAGTTCATAGATAGGGAAAATAACAGAAAACTGTAAAGAAAAAGAAGGAAATAAGGACCGTCCCAAGCCAGGACTCAGATGGTCAGTGGTTGTCTTTGTGTTGTTTTTGTTCTTTTATTATGAGTTGGATAGATGGGTCGAGTAGACAGTAGTGTTCTATTGTTTTTAGCCAGATTACTGACATTCCCTGTTTATCTTTTCATTTTGTAATTCAGTTATACAGTGGGAAAAGGTTAAGAGGAAGTCTCCACTCTGTAAGAAATATTCTGTGTATGGGTAGAGCAGTTTTAGGGCTTTTTTTAAATATATATATTGGATATATCAGATGGGGAGATATTGTTACTGCTATAAATTGCATTCTTTTGAAAAGATAAGAAAACATTACGTTATGAATTTCGCAGAAATCCATCTTCATCCAACATTTTGCAGTTGATTAAAAATCCAAATTTTTCTTATATACTTTTTTTCTTTTTATGTCCGCAGCTTATATATAAATCATAAAACATAACAAGAGCTAAAAATAAAATCAATATGAAAATTGGCATATTGTGCTGACACTAGAGTTATGCATTAATGACATGTGCATTATGTTTGTGTGTGCAGTCCTAGTGTATATTGGAATCTCTTTGTTATAAGTTGGACATTGCCCACTGTTGGATTATATGTACTTCAACAGTAAAGACATCAGAGTGTGAAATCTAATGTATGTAAAGGTATTTTCTATTGAGATTCCTGGAAGCATGTTTCTTTGTCCTGGGATGGTAATTATTGAATTTAGATTAACAATTGTTGCATCACTTTCACCAATATGGTCAGTAATTCTAAGATTCAACATGTAAAGATTTTTTAAAATTTTGTTGTGTCCTAGAATTATATTGAATTTTGCTGTAGTAATAATTCTATTTCAGGAATAAAGAATAGTGATTTGTAATAAGGGAAAATGTTCACAAAGTCAAGTAAGTATTTTCAAATGTACTTTAGTTAAACATCAGATGTAACATTTTGACTGGATGATGGTCTGAATTTGAGGGGTGAAATATGTAACTTTATTGCTTAAATTTCATGTACAACCCCAGAATATGTTTCTGGACATGAATATCTTTCAACATTCTTGCATTAGTGTTCAGTTTTTCCATCACAAAACATCTGTTTTTATTAATTCTGCTAAAATACTGTAAAAACTAGATTTTGTTGGTAAAATCACTGATTGATGTTGGCAAATATTTAAGTACAATACTGTCATTAGTAGGTTTGGTTTGGTTATCGGAGTTAATCGTCACTTTCAGCAATTTTCAGCTATTTCATGACTATCAGACTTACTGAGGAGGAAAGCCTGAACAGCAATCCAGCTGACCTTGGGTAGGTGTCTGAAAACCTTAACACGTGAAGTTGAGCGAGCAGGACGCGACCCAACGACAGTGGTGTTAGGCTAGTTGTTATGAATCAGGGACCTTAACCCCTTGGCCACCCAGACCCCTGCAGTTATCTGTAAATTTATGGAGAATGATACAGGAGTTGATGATAAATATGAGAGATTCCAAAGTTCAGAGAAATACTTGCAGTAGCATATTTTATGGAAAAAGTCAAGTTTAACTGTCTGTACTTGGTAAAATTTAGTTTTCTGCTTTCAAGGTGAAAGTGGTTTGATTTTGTAAAAGATGAAATAACTGGCCAATGAAAGCTACATCCATGTTAGCTTATCGCTACATTTTGTATTATTACTGAAACCTGATAAACGTTAAAACAAGGAAGAATCATAGAAAAAACCTACAGAAAGAATATTTCCTTATTATTTTATTTTATAGGACTATTTCTTGAGATATATTTGGATGTAACATTGGAGTAGATGATATGATACCTACAGAGAGAGAATGGCAGACATTAAGGACATGATTTGTAGAATAGCAGAATAAAATGGTAAGCATTTAATGTTCAAAGAAAATTCATTTTGTCAAAGTTAGACAAGTTTTATGTTTGTAACTTTCTTTACTAATATATGTTCAAGATCCCATAATTCTCAAATACATAATTACATATGCGAACATAAAGAAAGTGCTTTTCTAATATAGAACTTTGATTTTATTGAATCTTAGGACATTAACCCTCGTTCCTAGTAGTCTGAAAAGTAAGTAAATGTCATGACTATCTTGTAGCATTTTACAAAAATCTGATGTAGTCCATTTTTTAAGTTTCATGAATGCAGAATTATCCAGAAGACTTGTTGTTTGGAATACTACTCAAATGAGGGCCAGAATCTAATATACAAAATAGGATTGACAGACATAATTTTGTGCTCAGGCCCATTTTCTTGGACTATGGAAATTTATTGCAGATACAACTACAAGCTTCTTGTCAAAAAGCTCTGACTAAGATAAATATGGTTAAACTTTGAAAGACCACTGGAATAGATCTAGCATATAAAAAGTATTGTTTAGGTCCAGTTGTTAGACTTTGAAGATTTATTACTGATCCAATATAAGCTCCTCATTAGAACACAAGACTTTGATAAATCGGGCTAAACTGGTCCAAGTTAGTTTCTTTTACACCAGTAACTGCAAATACAGATGTAATACAGGTCACTGATACTAAATTTTATGCTTCCCTCATTGATTTTTGCAGTAGTATATCTTAAATTCTTTGTAGCTGAATTGGTAATTTTACCTTGAAAGGGATGAAAATATCTGAAATAAATTATTTGTCAAAACTTGTTACGTAAGCAAAATATACTATGATACTGCATGAGATAGACCTGCACTGAACAAATTTTAAAAATCATCACATTTATAAAACCAAGACAGTACCTTGCTCAAAATGTAATTGCTACATGTTTAACATGAATATAAAAAAAAGATATAAAATGTTTGACATGACTAAAAGTTTTAAAAGGGTGTGAAGACAGGGTCTTTGAATAACAACATAAGTAGATCCATCTTCATTA
Source organism: Lithophaga antillarum (assembly GCA_028566495.1). Classification (NCBI taxonomy): domain Eukaryota; kingdom Metazoa; phylum Mollusca; class Bivalvia; order Mytilida; family Mytilidae; genus Lithophaga; species Lithophaga antillarum. The sequence continues at coordinate 2,097,682 of JAOXYI010000001.1, forward strand.
GAAATCATTGTTTTCATAATGTCAGCTCAAAATATACTTCAGTTAATCATGACATCCTTAGGCTAGGAAGACCGTGGACAAATTTCGTATGACACGATTTTATACAGACTAGCCTTTATAAAGTCTACATCATTTGTCATAGGTATATAAGTGTTTCCCGCCAGAACAGGAAACATCCATTCAGACACCTCAAAGGCCCAAAGTTGTCTTAACATATTTAGTTTGGTCAGCTGATTGTGAAGTGATGAAAAATATTTGTTTTTTTAACTTAAAATTAGGTATTTCCACTCGAACCATAGCCAAAGAAGATATCTTGCAAAATTTTTCAGTATGACATATGTGAATATCAAGACAAGATGGACAAATTGACTACCAGTGCATGCACTAGAATAAATGAATAAAGTGAGCTATATAACAACTGTATTTTCTGTAGACTTGAATGCAGTTTTTGTGATATTCATGCCAATGAGAAAGTGATGGCACATTTTGCCAAAAGTGCTTCTATGCTTCATGTTAAATATATGCCAGATCACTGTCTTTTTTATCAAAATAACGTCACAAAATCTACATTCAGATTTTATAATTATATTATTTCCTTAATAAACATCCATGAACAAGGAGAAACAGTTTTCATTAGAAGTGAAGTGAATATTTCAGGCTGTGTGGAGAGAAACATGTTTGTAAACATGGCAACTACACTTTATATGATGCAAAAGACAGTGATAAGATCACATGTTACATGTTTTGGCCAATAAGATTGTGTGTTTTTGTCACATGCAGATCTTATGTAATTATTTGCTGTTTAATACTGGCAGCAATTTAGGTCAGACATCAGCCACTATTCACATACAGATTTTCCGAATTGTGCCAGGCATATACCTTTGGAACCATATGAAGCATATTGATAATACGTTGCATGATTGTTACCCAGCACCAGAGGTTGTGTCATGTCCAATCCCCACGTCAGTATCTTTCAAGGTCAAGGTCACAGTGAAAGACTATATGTCAAAATATCGACATTTATACAATATTCGTGTCCAATCCAAAACTTTTTAAACAATTATGATATCTTCATGAAACATTGGTTCAACATTCGTGACCACCAGAGGATGTGTCGCGAATAAAGTTAGGGTGGTTGCCCTCAAGGTCAAGGTCACCAGCTACAGTGTAGGTCACAGCCTGTGTTCAGATATTCTTATACATGTAGACTATTTAAGTCGGCCTTTCTAGAGTATAAGATTCATAGGATATAGTTAATACTTAGCACAATTGTTATGGACCACCAGGGTGAGTTTGTAATATTTGTTAATCCCTGCATTTCTGTTTGCAAGGTCAAGATCACAGCCAGAATTCAAATGTCAAGTACACTATGTACATTGTGGTGGTGCCCTTTGTGATGGTCCCATCACCTGATATCTAGTTTCATTCAAAAAAGATTTTGTGTTGACTTCATTGAATGATATTGATGTTACACCGAAAATTTGTACTCCAAAAGCTAACATGTTCTGTAGAAAAAAATAGAGCATATTATTTTATTTGTCCAGCTGAACTTGAAGCTTTGCTAAAGTTTGTGCCTATTTCATATTTATCTAGACTTCATAGCTGTAATTTTTTAGTGTTTTCAGAAAAAGCTTTTGTTTGTGTTAATTCTTTTGGAAATTTTGTCGCTAAAATCAAAATGTGTATAGCATGGTAGACACATTTTCCAGATTCATTAGGTTTGGTAGTAAATCTTATGTTTTCAGTTTACCATACTTACTGATTCTATCTGAAGAGTCATGTAAACTATTTTTATAATGTACTTTTTGGCATCATCTGTCCTCTGCACTGTGTCATAGAAACTAATCAGATAACTGTAGAAATGTCCACCACAAACTAAGCTTGTTAATTAACTTTGGGAAAAAATTTTCCTCTAACCT
>JAOXYI010000001.1:2184895-2199629 GCA_028566495.1 Lithophaga antillarum
TCACGTGGTAGCTAACATTCTGACAAAATATGAAAAAGAAATTCTGAAGAGGTTCTGAGATTACCTCCAGACAAAATAAATGTCTACGGACAGACGGACGGACGGACGGACGGACAAGGTGATTCCAGTATACCCCCTAACTTCGTTGCGGGGGGTATAATTATATCCACTTTTAATTATTACCATTTCTAAATCCATCAAAACAATCTGTGATGATACAGATTAAATCATGATCTTGAAACAAGTTTAAAAAGCAAAATAATTATTGTTGATGAAAAAAAAACCCAGACTTTCTGTATGGGATATATTAAACTTGTGCCACAATCTCTTGCCTATTACATTACAAGACCGTCGCTGTGATACAGAGTACGCGTATTTAGTTTTTAAGCAAAAAACTTGAGGTCGAATAGCAAACACACACTGCCAAATGGTAAAATAAAAATTTCAATGGCATACTGTTGATTTTATATTTCACACTGCCATAAATAAATGAATAATAACATAGAGATTTTTTTTTGTTTTTGTTGTCTTCCTCTAAATTTCTTGGAGAAGAGTACAGAGAATTACTGTTTCTAGCGTATATTTTCCCAAATAAGGGATCCATCGATTTCTTAAATTAATCAAAATTTTTACAGACTTAGATATAAAGAGATAACACTGCAAAAACCTATATGTTACCCGTACGGTAGATACTCTGATTTCTTTGTTCGTTTTAATTTTTTTACACAAAGACTACTTTTGTGGAATTTCTGATTCGGCATACACTAATTCTGAGATTTTTTCAGAGCCATCCGTTTACATGCTTAAAATATTGACGAAATTTACTCGAGGCTAAATGTAATGTAACTATGACGGCGGGCTAAACTCAGAAATATGTGATTATGCAAACGTTGTAAACAATACTTTTAAGGACATGATTTAATCAAATATGATACGCTAAAAGAATGATAAGAAAATACTTATATCCTGTTTTGTAAGATAGTGGGACATTTTAAAATAAAATGATGAAATTAAAGCTTTCAGGGTATGTATAAGAGGCCTAAGTTAGCATAAGAAACATACTTAGTAAATGACAAATCTTCTGAAGGAGTCTTACTGTCGGCATGGTAAGGTGACGAAATTTCCAAAACCTGCATGTTCGAATCTTTTTCATTTTAATCCAAAGTTGGCTGTCAGAAGAAGCCCTCTCCCCTATCCCGCGAAAACAAAAAGAAGAAAAAAAGATTGGTCACCTTAATATATCAATTTGTATGCTGATTTCAAGCTCACCTTGTCTGAGGGCCATGTAAGTGTCACCATCACATGGCCGTCGTATGTTTTTTCTACTCTAAACTGTTCAGAACTGGAACCAAAGTTGGAAGGAATGATCTTTGGGATGTCCCCTTTCAAAAATGGTATCCAATAACTACGCTCACCAACCAACATGGCCGCCTTTACTCAAAATAAAGTAACATATGAAAAAATCATTTCTTGTCTAAAACAACTGGGCCAGTAGGAACCAAAGGTGACAGAGATGACCCTTGGACGGTTCTCTTTCAAAATTATATCCGATGACCCGTTTGCAAACTAAGATGGCCACCATTACTAAGAATAGAAAATATGACAAAAATAATTTAAAAATCTTCTCCTTTAAAACTGCTTTGAATTGAACCAAAGGTGACCATGATGATTTTCGGATGGTCCTTTTTCAAAGCTGTATCCGATGAACCCACAAAGATAGGCGCTGTAACTAAAAATAGAAAATATAGGACAAATCATTTAAGAATCCTCCTTTGTCTTGTCTGACGCCACTATGGCCGCCACAGAGTAAAATAGTTTCTTATTAGCTGAAATTTCAAAAATTTTCTTGTGTGTAATGACTGAACTGACCAAACCGTAACATTTAAAAAAAAAATCCTTTACAAACAATGTAGGTATTACTGCATTGGCAATCTTGTATTTCCATAGTATTTATGTTCCCATTACATGTTGTTTTAGCTATGCAAATGCTGACTTAAATAGTACATGTCCGATTTCTGTTTGAAGTTTATTTGTACTTATTTACTGGTATCACTGACTTTAACAGTGTATCTTAACATGAAATATTGGCTTTACTAATTATTTCAGATGAACGAATATTCACTTTGTGTAAATCTCCACGTAAATCTTTAGCAATTTGACGCTAATTATTTTGCCAGTTTCAACGCTTTCTGCGAAAGGGCTGAGCTGCTAATCAAGTTAAGAATTTTCTTCGTAGGCAGGGTTTACAATCTGCTCCTTGACAGAGTGTATCTGAACCCTTGAAAATAGAGCACACATCTTAATCACTGACTACAAACTTCGATCATTAATGTTGAATAATGACCATAAGAAAATAAGAAAAAATTCAATTTAACACAAAGATAAAACAAAGTAAAGGGGCATAACTTTCACTGATGTTCTTTATCGTTCTGTCAAAAGTAGGTGTTCAGTGATGTTCGACCATAAAGTGAATGAGTGAATTGCAATACATCAAACTCTTGCTTCCAACAGGAAAACACTATATCTGGAATTCTCTGTTCTGACGTTAATTGGTGTATTTCTGATCATTATTGGGTTAATCAGCTAGACATTAAGAGGGTCCATGAGACTTATAGCATTCAATGTGCGAACTTTAATATTTCCCATGGTTTCGTTCTGACAATGTGTTCATCAACGTGTTTTGTGTTGACGTTTGATTTGATTGTCGTTCACAATATTTTTTTGTTTTTGTGTTTTGTTGATGTTGTTGTTCAAACGTACTTTACATTTTCATTACTCGTTCTTTCGTTCTCAGTTCAGTACAGTAGGATTCTCAATGAAGACAGGCAAAATAATCTTTAAAATACTGCCGTCACTATTACATTCAAGAACAAACTAATGAATAGAGACAACTGGACAACAACATCAAGTAGTCTAGTGTTTTCTCCAGGCCAGTTTAACATGGAACAGCCCCATGCCTTCATCTTATTGCGCCATGCTGTCCTCAAAGATCATTCTTATCAGCTCATGTTTAATTATAAAAATATTCTGAATGCAGCTATTTCTGCTTGTTTGCAATAGCATGAATTGTTTGGAAAACTATCGCAGCTTCTAAGCTTGAAAATTGTCCACAAATTAAACGTGCCCTCAAATCTTTCTTAGTTGCTGTTAAGTACTGTAAAAGAATGTTTAAAGTGCTTTCTAAAGGTCGAACTAAAGTACCTTATTAAAGTTCTGGGGAAAAACTATTATCTGTACAAAATATAAGTACGTAGTATGCGTCTTCATGATTAATACTCGTTATTAATGTTTATTACTAATAGTTTTATCTTAAAATAATACGAAAAAGAGGGGCCTCGGTGTCCAAATGATCTAGGTAGTTAGTGATATCTATATACTATGATCACCGCGATGTCAACACTGGGTTGTGAGTTCGAGTCTGGCTCGGGGCGAGGTGTGCTCGACTCTAGCTTTAATTGACACGGGTTACCAGTTTTCCCGCCGAAGGGTTCTCACCGCATACTCCGGTCTCCTCCCCCAATCAAAACTGGACGCCATACCATAGCTAAAATATTGCTTCAAGTGGTGTAAAACCACGTTCAGTCAGCCAATCAATCAATCAATAATATGAAAAAGCCTTTCAAAATATGTATGTGCGTTTCACATGAGGGGTGGCGAGAACGATAACTACTTGGGGCCGTAAGCTTGTCTAAACCTATGCTCCTGTGAGTCACGAAAATGAGAAGATATACCATTTGCTTTTTTCCATCTCAATAGTGAAACCGGAAAACACTATTAGTCAATATTTGAATACATAAATAATACATCTTACTTTCTTGAAACAGGAAAATAATCATAAGTAATTAAACGTGTCATTATTTCTAAGAATGAAATACGCTTCTGTTCGTAATATTTGATTTTATTAATAGCTTGGGATCTAAATGCAATTAATATTCATTACTCTCGTTACCGCTTTAAGGCGCTGCTTGTTTTCATCCTAGGTTGGAGGGCTACATCCCTTGAGAAGTAGCAGGATGGTTCTGTTTTAGGCTCTATCCTCTCTCTGACGGACGACGCGTACAAGATGGAGGCTTTTGTGGTATAAATATAAAAGGAAGAGGAAAAATATGAATGTCACAATCCAACCAAATACAAAAAGGTCGTGCAAAAAAGCATTGACTTCACCACGACAAATCAAAAACCAAAAAAGACAAACAACCGGTGAACATCCAGATCCCTTGGCTTGGAACAGGCACATAAAATGTGACGTGATTAAATCGATTTTATAGGGGTCTCAAATCCTTTCCGCTTGATATCTGGATTTGCAAAGGTAGTACTCGCATTAAAAATATACAGTAAAAAACCTGCACAGATTCTCTTTAATTCAAGCCGACCACATACTATTATACTGAAGCCTATTAGTGTCATGGTGAGTTTTTTTCTTAAGTCGTTATGACGACTAAGTATCTCGTTATAACGGCTTAGCTAACTCGTTATAACGACTTAGCTATCTTGTTATAACGACTTAGTATCTCGTTATAACGACTTAGGTAATTCGTTATAACGACTTAGCTAACTCGTTATAACGACTTAGCACCTCGTTATAACGACATAGCTAACTCGTTATAACGACTTAGCTATCTCGTTATAACGACTTAGCTATCTCGTTATAACGACTTAGTATTTCGTTATAACGACTTGGCTAACTCGTTATAACGACTTTATGGAAGCGCATATTATACACCAGTTGTTCGGTTGTGTTTGAACTTTAGCATTAAAAAGTAGTCAACAAGTTGAGTTGCTTTGCGATTTGTGAACTTTAACAAGTCGAATGATTGAGTTGTTTTGCGATTTGTGAACTTTATCTTTCTACATTGTTGCGATATTTTGTGAATTTGCTGATTTTTTAAAGTGTACATGACAAGTTTGTAACTTTATGTTTACTTCCGCATGTGTACCTAATGACCATGTAAACATTTTAAATGTTTTCGTGCATTTTGATGTTGAGCATGTCGATTTGTTGCGCTTGATAACTCAGTAATCACACATTACGCAAGTTCGTTTGACTAACAGATGACTTAAGTAAAGTATAATTGGTAGTAAGGTAAATTATTGAAACTGTTAAGTTACTAGGTGGTGACCAAGTGTTATTTTTCGGGATGGTTGAAAATCCAAGATGGCCACAAGAGGCCATAATTTGGATATTACTGACCAAAATTTCTAGAAATTGCAGGGCCCTGTGGAAATTGAACTTGTTTTGAATGAATATTGCGAGTTTCGTACAACATTTTGGGCCGGTCAAAAATCCAAAATGGCTGTAAACGGGGGACATCGTTTGTTAACATAGGATCTTGGGGGAAATATGCAGAAAATATTCTTTCGAGGCAGTGGGATTAAGGTGACTGCTACATGGAGATTCATATTATCATGAATGAAGTCTATGGCAAAAAACAAAACAAAAAAAAACCAAAAAAAAAAAAATACAAAATAAACCCCCAAACATTACTGCCAAGGTTTTGGTAAACCATCAAAAATGTTCCTAAGTGCAATAACAGAACTGTACTGTTTCGCAAAAAGCTCTTTTCAGGTTTATACTCATCCAGGCTGAGATTTGTTTAACCCCTGAAATTCCAAAGGAGTAGGACCACGAAAGGTTCATTTCAGGCCTAAAAACAAAGTATGCAATACCACAACTTGGAAGATGTTTTTGACCATATAAGATCTACTTTATGCAATTGGAACAATTTATGAGCATATTTTTCATTCGTCATACTGAAATGGTCGTCCCAAAAAATCAGATCAAATTAGAATCTTACCCTAAATAATTAGCAATTGTGGAATTTTGTAGCCCGTTTTCTCCTAGAAAACATTGTCCGCATTCTTCGACTAGAATAATTTTTGGATAGAAATATGTATTTCGATGAGATAGATATAAATAAAAATAACTTTGGTCGAGGAAAGCAGCCAACCTTTTCTCAAACTGTAAAAAACAGCGAAAATTAGATAAAAACCTGGATTTCTGCTCACTAACGCATAATTATGACTTCTCTAGAATAGAAACATGCTGAAAAGTACCATTTTTACATTTATTAAAGTCCAAATTTAATATTTTCAGTTACCTGTTATGTATTTATACATATCCTAATTTTACCCAATTTTAGGGCCATTTCCTCCATTTGGTGAACTTCAGTGAGGAATGTCTTCTGAAGATTATCAATATTTTCAGCTTTTTATAATAGGGCCATTTTATAAACAGATGAACCTCTAGGTTCTAGAGCAAAAGAACGGTATGGGTATCCATAAAAATTCTTTTATAACGCTTTATTTATTTCATATATAATACTTTGACCGATGTATGATGTACGTTTTCCTTTTCGTGACAATCCTTTGGATTTCTGGGGTTAAACAAATCGCAGCTTGGATGTGTAAAAACCTGAATAGAGCTTTTTGCTAAACAGTACACACTTTTGTTATTACTCTTAAGAACATTTTTGATGGTTTACCAAAACCTTGGCAGTAATATTTTTTTTATTTTTACTTTTTTTTTGCCACAGAGACTTCATTTATGATAATATGAATCTCCATGTAACAGTTACCTTAATCCCACTGGTTCCAAAGAATATTTTCTGCATATTTCCCTCAAGATCCTATGTTAACAAACAATGTCCCCCGTTTACAGCCATTTTTGGATTTTCGACTGGCCTAAAATGGTGTACGAAACTTGCAATGTTCATTCAAAACAAGTTCAATTTCCATAAGGCCCTGCAATTTCTGAAATTTTGGTCAGTAATATCCAAATTATGGCCTCTTGTGGCCATCTTGGATTTTCAACCATCCCGAAAAATAAGACTTGGTCACCACCTAGTAGCTTAATAGTTTCAACAAATTGCCTTTCTACAAAGTATATGCTTAACTGTTTACTTTACTTCAGCCATTTGTTAGTCAAATTAACTTGCATAATGTGTGATTACTGAGTTATCAAGTGCAACAAATCGACATGCTCCACATCAAAATGCACGAAAACATTTAAAATGTTGACTTTAAAACGTTTACATGGTCATCAAGTACACATTCGGAAGTGAACATAAAGTTACAAACTTGTCATGTACACTTTCAAAAAAATCAGCAAATTCACAAAATATCGCAACAATGTAGAAAGATAAACTTCACAAATCGCAAAACAACTCAATTATTCGACTTGATAAAGTTAACAAATCACAAAGCAACTCAACTTGTTGACTACTTTTTAATGCTAAAGTTCAAACACAACTGGATAACTGGTGTATAATATGCGCTTCCATAATTATGTGCTGTTGGGAGAAAAACTACATATTGACGTTGCAATTATTATCTGACATGTTGACGTAATTATCTGACAAGTCGATATAACTGATATTATTATCTGACAAGTCAAAAAACTACGTAACAAGTCGACTAAATTATCCGACAGGTGAAATATGCCTCCATAGGAACTACTTAAAGATCATATGCAGCGTTTTTGAACATATATGCTTCTGCATGTATTTTTAAAGCATGGAATACGGTAAATTGAACTAAATAAATTTCTTATGCCTAAATTGCACTTTCTTGTTGTTATTAGCTAAAATAACTTTCGAAACACAAAAAAGACTATTGCTTATCTTCCCCTGAAAACGTTCTTCTATGTGACGTCATAGGTGCCCTCGCGGAAATAGTTTTTTACGCGAAAAAGCATGGACAGATCCGCGGCTTAACGGTGATTGTAACCAGCAATTCTAAATGCTAGTTTAACAGGTCCATTCCTTCAAACCGAAAGGAAAGATATTTTCTTAACCCAAAAGTAGTTTCCTTGAAATAATACGTATACATTTAGCGGGAACTGGAACTTAGAACCCATGCTACTTGCGATTTGAAATTTTCCACGAAAAGACGTAAATCATTGTGGTGCGAATTATGGTTGTCCATGACGTCGTATGTGCCCTTTGAAAACCTCAAGCAAGGGAGAAAAGTCATGCAAGCGCTCGTTTTCTGTCTACATGGGAAATTTTTAATCATAAAATTGATGTATAAAAGAGCTAATAACTGGGAAATGAATATTACCAGTTAAATATGCGTCTTCAAAACTACTAAACAAGATACAAAAGTCAGTACGTCAGAAAAAAGCTGCATATGATCTTTAATATCTGATAATAAATATATTCTAAGTGGAGTAAATCCAGTTTTTACTTTTTATGAAGGAAGAAAGGAGAGGAGTATACATTTCTTCCTGTTTGTTGACTGCATATATATATATATGTTTTTCCTATTATTTTATTTATTAGAGTATATGGTGTGATATATTTTCAGATCCATAAGTAGTATGCTTCCTGTTTGTCAACTACATATACTTCCTGTTACTCTACAATATTTATATGATATGAAATTTCTGTAACAGTTTTCTCAGCAAATGCAAAATCACAGGATTAATATCTGATAATAATTATATTCTAACTGGAGTAAATTCCATTTTTCACCCTTTATGAGGAGGGGCTTGGTATACATTTGTGAGTATACTCTCACATTTTCTTTTTTTTCACCCTTGTAATTCTTTCGTACAATTTTTTTTTTTCAGTCCTACAAGTAACTGCCTGTTCAATGATGATTGCTCAGGTTACATGCTAATACACTGGTAGATTACAAATGATATCACTAATTGCCTTGCTTACCACAACAGTGGTGGAAGGCAATTCATAGGCATTGCATTTCTGATGACAGCAACAATGGCTTTAACAATGCCAAATATTTGATGGTTAGATCTTTTTGATTCTCATTAACTAGTTTACCTATGATAACCATATATAGGACCATAAATACATCAGTCAGCCAGGAACATGTCATCTGACTTTGAGCTCAATCTCATGGTCCTTTGACTATGCAAATTTTTCATCAGGTTCCTGTGATTACGTCTGAATTTCTTAGCAAATATACATTGTATATGACAGTTGAGCTGTATTTGGTCCAAGCTTTTAGATGGAGTAATCTCACCTGACCTTGACCTTATTCTCACAGCAATTGATTTGGTTTTTGTGATTAGGCCTTTTTGTTAATAACTGCACATCCTGAGATGAATGTGTTAGTTCATTGCATGCATCCAGATGTATGTATCTAGGCTGATCTGGATCTCATTTCTTGGCCCCGTAATTTTTCTTGTCAGCCTTTTGTGATCAGCTGTGTTCCTGAGCAGCCTATATAAATAAATATATGACAACCATAAATGAACCACTAGTGTACATTTCAGCGAGACATATGACTGACCTTGACCTTATTTTCATGGTTCATTAATTCTAATAAGTTTCCATTACATTTGTGTGATTAAGTCACTTTTCTAGTACCCAGCATTCTATGTTTACTATATGTGGTCCACAGTTTCCTGGCATGTGCATCTCACACAACCTTGTCCTCATTAGTTCGAACTTTTGAGGAACTTTTGGAATACCCCAAATGTCTGTGTCGTCGCCATCCCCTTTTACATCTCTCAAAAACTATACAACATACAATTATGAAACTTCATAAGTAGATGCATGGTGATAATGTGCACAACATGCACCCAAATTTAGATGACCTCGTCCTCAAGGTCATGCTTTATTGACTCTTATGAAATATGATTAGATAAATTTATGTCAGAGTTTCATTTTCTTCAAAGTATTTTTTGTGATATAGTCATGAAGCTTCATATGGAGATACATGTTGATGATGCGCACAACATTTACCTAAATTTAGATGACCTTGACCTGCAGGTTATGCATGCTTAAGAAATATATTAGGGTAAAATTTTATGTCAAAGTCCATTTTGTTCAAAGAATATTATAATGAAACATCATATAGCAGTATATGTTGATTATGTGCACAACATACAGCTAAATTTAGATGACTTGACCTCAAGGATAAGAATATATTTGGGAGTGCACAACAAATTTTTCATTTTGTCATAAGTACTTTGAAGTCAAACTTTGTATGGAGATATATATTGATGATGCCCACAATATCCAGATAAATTTAGATGACCTTGACGTCAAGGTCAAATGCACTTCACAAATATACATTGTGGGTTATGTCAAAGTTTCATTTGTTAACAGAATATTGTAATGAACCTTCATATGGAGGTATATGTTGATAATGTGTGTAACGTCGAGCTAAGTTTAGATAACCTTGACCTCAAGGTCACACACTCTTCAGAAATATATTTGCATAAAAGTATATGTTGAAGTCATTTTAATCAAAGAATTTTGTCATGAAACATCATATGGCGATATAAGTTGATGTGTGCAACATCCAGCTAAATTTAGATGACCTTGATCTCAAGGTCACACACTTTGGACAAGATATATATGTGTACAATTTTATGTCAGAGTTTTGTTTTATGCTAAGAATATTATCTTGAAACTTCATATCGTATAGATGTGCACAATATCCTTTGACCTCAAGGTCACATGCTCTTCAGAAATATATTTGGAAACAATTTCTATGTCAAAGCTTCATTTTTTTCAAAGAATATTGTTGTGAAACCTCATATGGTATTGATGCACACAACATGAAACTATATAGAGATGACCTTGACCTCAAGGTCAACCACTTTTAGGAATACACTCAAGAGAAAATATGTTTGATATGCCAAATTAGATGACACATTACTTTTTTAAACAAAAACTGGAGGTGAACATTGTAATCTGTGATTACACCAATGTTTTTCATTGAATATCTTTTGAAGAATACTATGAAATTTTCTCTATCTCTTACGGTTTCTGAGATAAATACAGTCAAAAGTGGTTGAATAGGCCAAATTTCACCATTTTACAAATTCTGTGTCAGAGTAAAATCAGTGAGAAGCAGGTTTCTGATTTGCTGAGAGGAGGCCACGTGACTTCAAAGTTGGTTCTTCATAACCAGATGAAGCGCAAAATTCAAAACCTCACGTTATTCCAAGACAATGTCAGTGATGTCACAACAAAGGGGCGATAACGTAGGAATTTTTCAAAACAATATCGAAGAAACATTTAATTCATTTAGTAATTTTAAAGTTCGTTTTACAGTGGAATGTAATTATAAGTATTGAATGCATCTTTTAGTAGTTTCATATGCTTGAAAAAGCGTTGACTGAACGCACATTTCTAGAATGAAATGCTTCTGTGTTTCATACAAAATGTGCTACGGTCAACGCTTTTATATGCCAATGAAACTACAGAAAAGATGCATTCAATTCTTAAATGAATGGAGCGGTGCGATGTACTTGTACGTCCACACTTGTTAAATAGGTTGCTTTTCCAAAGTTTCCTCCATGATAAAACCATTTTATAGTCAGGTTGCATGTAGTGCAAATCCAGGTTATAGTGTGGTGTAGTGGTGGGTGGGCAAGGAAAAGACCGTACATGAAATCATCTCCTCCTACAGTATTAAAGCCACATTTTTGAAACTTTGCAGAATGTTTACAGACATAATGAAGATGTGCATGAAATATTAGGGAGGCATTTGACCAAATTTTTCCAGATTTTTCACAATGTGAAACTTAATCATTTTCAGCAACACTGTGAATAGAGGGTACCAATTTTGTGTAATCAACTCTTCCTACAGTTTTTAAGCCAGATCTTTGAAACTTTGCAAAATGTTTACAGAAATAATGAAGATATGTATGGAATATTATGGCAAAATTTTTTTTTGACAGATTTTTTCCTAATTTTTCATATTGTGAAACTTAGCCATTGTCACAAACATTGTCTGTAGAGGTTACCAATTTGGTATATATAATCAACTCCTCCTACAGTTTTTAAGCCACATCTTTGAAACTTTGCAGAATGTTTACAGACATAATGAAGATGTGCATGAAATATTATGGAGGCATTTGACAAATTTATTCTGATTTTCCACATTGTGAAACTTAGTCATTTTTACCCACATTATCTGTAGAGGGTATCAGTTTGCATGATCAACTCCTCCTAGAGTTTCAAATTTTATGAATGATGTTTGAGATTTTTGTCCAAATATTTCATCGACATTGTCATGGTGTGGAACCTGACCAGTTGAGTCTTTTTACCCATGTTTTGTTTTGTTTTTTTTTTTTTCGCTGCTTTGGATTTACATTTATTAATTTTTTTCATATTTCTTTCAATTAATATAAGGAGAAATTTTCATTACAAGATGCTGTAGATCAAAAACGATTTTGCAGTATAAACTGATGAATGTGATCAAGTAAATGTTATTTTACATTACAATTTAATAGTCTGGATTGTGTTCATTGCTTGTTGATTAAAGTAGAAGACCATGCAATTATTCAAAGTAATCCTTTTTGTAATAGGATATATCCGATAACAGAGCTGTGTCTTTTATTGGGCGAGGTTTGTTTATTAATGCCAGTTTATTCTTGCTGGCCATCAAAAACAAGTTTATTCTGAAGAGATGCTTGTCTTTCATTGAATAGAAAGCCAATATTATGCAATATTTCTGAAATTATATTATGGTCTATTATTCAGTTTATTTTAATAACGCACTATTCACATTGATATATTTAATCGATACAAAAAACGAAGTGGTTGATTGTAACCCAGCAGCGCCTAGTGATGATGATTTAGATTTCATAAAGCAAATTTTATTTGGTCAGATAAATGGGCCGAGTGAAATTCCACAGCAGGCACAAATTAAATCATCATATATGGAAAGAATGGGTCTCATTACATTCATTTGTTGAATTGGTGATGAGTTTGTATTTGTCCCTCAGGACCGTGTATATCGAGTTTTGAGTTTGTTATTCCAATAATCAGATTCAGTTTTCTTTTGTTACGACAGCCTACCCAGAAACGACTTCGTTATCATGCAACGTATGTAATTGTTTGTGTGCCCTATGGGGCTAGGGTGACCTTTGATATCTTTATTAATTTGTGTGTTATATGATGATATTTGTTGTGCAACATTAAGCTGTGTTTTTTTTTGTCTATTTGGTATTGTTTGTATAATTATTAAGTCACGATTGACTGGATCATATTGTTATCTAGGATATTAAAGAGGTGTAAAATGAAGAATTTATGTATCTTTTTTTGGTCCAGATCTCCATATTTAATTAGGTTTGCTTGAGGAAAATTCCTTCCCTTTCTTTTCCAAGATCTTGACCAGTGATATGTGTAACATTATGTAAGAGTAATATTTGGTTTAATATGTAGTTCTATTCTGAAAGGGCCTTAGTGGCCATGTCAAGTTGTCCACATATTTGGTCACAGGTCACATCTACCAGAACAGGACCAGCAGGCTGTATAAATTTTAATGACAATGTATGTACAGTTAATGACAATCTGATTGGTAATGGCTCATTAAAATTATAGATATATACCACCAACCCTTTGAAAGTAATTGGCCCTGATCACTGTAGCCTGTCACCTCTAAGATGTCAGTTTGTGCATGACTTTTGAAGATGTCAAAAAAGAAAGTGAACTTGACTCATACCTCATTTGATAAAGTTAATGAATTACTTGCCAAGGGTTGGTGGTATATATCCATACTTTTGTATGACATTGAATTCAGTTAGAACACAAATTTACTGTATATCTGAAGGATATTTGATTCATTTAAAGCATGGATTTTACTGTATATATATATATATCTGTGATTTTGGATGACTTTAGATCCATGTAAAACACTGGTTTTACTGTAAATATCTCTATGATTTTGGAAGACTTTGGATTCATATAAAACACTGCTGAATGTACCAATGATTTCGGATGACTTTTGATTCAGGTTGAAACGATGGTTTGAATGTATATATCTATATTTCTGGAAACATTGGATTCAGTTAGAACACTGGTTTTCTGTGTATATATATATATATATAGGATTTTGGATTCAGTTAGAACATTGGTTTAACTGTATATTACTATGGTTCTGAATGAATTGGATTAAGTTAAAACATATCTCTAATTCCCGATGACTTTTGATTTAGGTAAAACATTGGTTTTAATGTATATATCGATGATTCTGGAAGTCAGTGGATAAAGTTAAAACATTGATGAATGTAACTTTGATTCTGAATGATTTTTGATCCAAGTAAAACAGTTGCTTTACTGTATATATCTGTGATTTTGGATGACTATTGATTCAAGTAAAACACTTGCTTTACTGTATATATCTGATTCTGGAGTGCTCTGTATTAAGTTAGAACACTGGTTTTACTGTATATACATGTATCTTCTGGATGACTTAGGGTTCAATGAGAACACTGGTGTAACTGTATATATCTATAATTCTGGATGATTCTGAATTCAGTTAGAACACTGGTTTTACTGTATATATCTGTAATTCAGGATTACTTTTGATTCAGTTATAATTGTGTGTTTATGATTCTGGAAGAATTTAGATTCAGATTAAACACTGGTTTTACCATATATATCTATGATTATTGAGGACTCTGGATTCAGCTTAAACATTTGTTTTTATCCCCTCGCCCAACAAAGTTGGCGTGGGGATATATCGTTTCGCCCGTTCGTCCGTCCGTTCGTCCGTATGTTCGTGCCTCTGGTTAAGTTTTGTTTTAAGGTCAAGATCTCAAGCCATAGAGTAATCATATTTCATCTGTGGATACGTTTTGGTTAGTACAGAAGAACCAGACTACAATTGGGTCACTGTGACCTAAGTTTTGCGTTAAGGTCAGGATCTTGGATACTACAAGCCATAGAGCAATAATATTTCATCTGTGGATACATTTTGGATAGTACCAAAGAACCAGACCACAATTGGGTCACTGTGACCTACATTTTAC
>JAOXYI010000001.1:2271062-2281898 GCA_028566495.1 Lithophaga antillarum
AAAAATGGTCATAAAACTTCTTTCAAATCTTTGAACAAAGGAGTGATTCTACCAACTCGTGTAGGTGGAACTAAGTGGTTACCACACATAAACCTGACTATTTCAAACTTCCTTAAAGGATATGTAGCAATTAGGCATCATCTGGAAACTGCCTCCCAGACCAATTCTAAAACTGAGGGACTGGCTAAAATTGCAGCAGATGGTAACGATCTTGAATTCATGTTATCCTTGAAGGTAAGGGCTATTCCAGAAAAAAGTGCCTCTGAGGGGAAGGTGAAAGGGGGGGGCAGAACGCCATCAAATAAATTTTCTTTTGGTGGGGTTAAAATTTGAACTGGAAATTGCTGGTTGGGGATGCCCAAAACTGAACTTTGTTTGTGGGGGTGGTAGATAGTCATGAAATGTTGATATCAAGGTAGAGGGTCTACCTAAAATATGAGTTGGTGGTGGGGGTATATATTTTTAAAAATTCTATTGCTGGTACCCAAAAAATTCATGAGAGTTCTGTCCCCAGGAGGCATTTTTTCTGGAATAGCCCTAAAACATAATTATGTAAAAGTAAACTGATTTTTTTAGATTGACTTATTTTTAATTTTAGCATTGAGAACTGAGTGAGAACACTGACAAGACTGAACTTCAAATTTATGCATGTGTCGAAAAAAAAATCTGTTTAATTAACAAATAATCATGATAGCTTAACTGGATTAACATTCTTAAAACGTGACCTTGACTTGTTTTATCCATGTATGGATTAATTAAATTTCTGGCAGCAGTTACATTATTTCCTGGGTTTTTTCCAGGAGGTTATTACCCCCACTTTACAGACTTAGCCTGAACCTCCAAAAGGAGGACGACTCTTGCAGATGCCAGCAGCCATATTGAGGCAAAGAAAACTATTCTAACAGAACTGTCTGTTTGGTAGGTATCATAGCATAACTATATCAGTAACTCTGAAAATAAATACGTAGATATCAAGGTTAAATGTATTTTAGAATACGAAACATCAGACGACACTTAGCTGGATAGTACTATTGTAATCACTGTTTATCATGACCAGTTTGATAACGGATAAATGTACATGTACCAAGAAGGAAGATACATGTTTATTCAGACTGAATATTTCGTTGAATTTTTTGATTGATTTTGATGAAAATTGTTATTTTATGTTTTATCTTGAAAGTGTTCTTGATCATCATATTTTGTTAGTAAATTTACTTTTTCGTTACCTCTAATTATGCCATTAATGAGGCCCTTGATGGAAGCTTTCAAGGTAAGGCTGTGAAATTTAAAGGAGACAAAATTCACAGTCAAGTGAAGGCTCTCTCAGAAGGAGTTTTTAAGTCACCTAGACGAACGGTTTCCGCCATCTGATATTTTAAAGGCCACACATATATCAGACATAAAGAATTGGCCCACACAGAAAAATGAAATTTAAGGTTATATTGTTCAGCTGGACTGTTTACTTTTGTTTCTGCATGTTCTACAGTTTATGTTGTTATACTTTTCCTGTTAGCTATAAAGCAGTTTGCTTTTTGTTTATCCCTGTCTTCAACATTAGTTAATGTTTAAAAGTCTTTAATGTACATGTATACACCTAATAAAATGGTAACTTATTTGAGTTAGTATGTTTTTGGATCTACATTTCAGTTACTTTAATTTTATTGTGCATTTTGATCAAAGGTTGAAAGTTGCTTCCTAAGACAGTGCATTATAAAGATTCAAAGGGAAACGATCTACTACCAGAATATTTTGTCAAATATTAGTTATTTTAAATATACCTTTTCAGTTAAAATAATGACTGAAAGAATTGCTTAATAAATTTAATTTAACTTATTATTATCCAATGAATAGAAATGGAATATATAATGCACATCTTTCAAAAATAATAATAGTAATATAACATTTTATTCAGACTATGGAAATGCCGAAATCAGTGCAGAAGTTAAGCAGTTTGAAACAGTCCTTACCAATATTTATGTTGAAGTTGATGCAGTACTGGAGGAATGGAAGTATTTGAAGAACCTGGCATATGAGAAGTAAGTAATACATGTATTCAATTTAATTTGTGCAAGTTTTCAAGATAATTATAATGATCTATTCTTACATAATCGTGACATAGTAATATCAGTCTATGGATCTTTGATTTTTTTTTAAATTCAGTCACTGAATTTAAATATTAATTCAACTGAATCAGCCCCAGTTGGCTATAAAAAACAGTTTTATTTTTTACCGGGTTACAAATCATCTTGATCAGGGAATACTGAGATGGGGTCATATCTATAAGATGAAACAAGAAGGCCTTAGTGATGTGGTTCCAGTTGTTGAATTGTTTTTTACTCTTCCTCCTACATCTGTACGAAATGAGTGTTCATTTTCTGTGATGAAGCTGACGAAGTCCAAAAGGAGGGCAAGGATGAGGGCTGATACGTTGAACAGTCTTCTTACAGTCTGTTGGGACCATCTATTAAGGAGTTTGAGCCTAAAGATGGTATGGATCATTTTCTGGTAATTTTTATTTTTTTATTGCAGATAAAAAAGTAAGGATATTGGATAAATGCACATGATACAAATTCACACAAAATACTAAACAAAGCAGGAACATAATTAAAACAAGAAACAATTGAACATATTTCACTTCTACTGCATTTATCATGTCTACATCAGTTTTTTAAATCTTGAATGATTTTGCTTCTTATTCAAATAATTTCTCCAAACGCTGTTATTATTATATACTGCTGTTATGATATGTCAGTATGAAGGTTCTTGTATATTCCTTTCTGTAAAATAAAAATACTATAATAATTAGTTTCTTACATTTCAGAAAACAACTTCAGGAAGGAGACGAAGAGTAAAAGGATACCAGAGGGAAGAAAAAAAGATCTGATTCCATTACTGTAGAAGACTCTGATGTAGACATGAGAGATACAGAAATGCAAACAGATGATGTCATAGAGGTAAGTTTTTATTTTCATTTTTCAAGTGATACAGAAAGTTATTTGCAATGAGATTGCATATTTACATGTAAAGTATATCCAGTTCATTACTTGCTAAATAAAAATAACTTTGAAAAAAGGGGATGGGGTAAGACCGGTTTTAAAATACATACTAAAGCAAAACTTATAATAATAGGATAATGTAATCGTTTTAATGAGTGTTGTAAGGTTACAAGTAATTGATAAAAATAATAATCAAAGTACAATTGTATATTTTTCAGGAAGGAGACTATATAGCAGAGAATGTATTTGGCAGCTCCAAGGACTACAATGATGATAATGATGGTGACAATGAGATCTCTGAAACTGACATTGAAAATATGATATATCTGTATTCAAGAGATTGATTCCCACAATAAGTATGTCTGACATTATTCTTGTTATATAATCTGCAGATAATATATATGGATTTTTGGGGGCTGGATTCTTGAGGTATGGACTTATTAGATCGTTTGGCCTTCATTTGTACAAAAATGATTCTGTTTGTGTGTTGGTACTTGAAAAAACTGTTTACTGCATTTCTGTTGGTGGTCCTTTTTTAAGGTTTATCCAAATGAAACCTAAACTTTAGACGACCTCATGTGCTCGAGGCTCATAGACCAGAAACGATCTCTAAGTGAACCATATTGGTTTCATCATATCCAGTTATTTTGAAGGTTTTAAGATTGCAATAGAGGCCTGATGACACTGGAAAACGTTTTTGAGAAGAGACTACGTTTGACCCATCCTGTCGTCTGTTTCAAATTGAACCAGAGGTTCTGGAGAAGAAAATTAGAATGAACAAAAGTGCGGACAATAAACCAATGATCATGGCAACAGCACACGTGGCTTTTAGTCAGGTGAGCTTAAAACAAATCTCAAGCAAAAATGATGTGAACGCAAGAAAAAAGAAAAAAAAAACAGAAGAAATTCTGGTAAAACCCGTCGTTCTTCGTGACTTCTAATGTCAAGAAGCGTAATATTACTTATGTGTGGGTATTAATTTATGATAAATTCAATGCACAACAAAGAATTCAATAACTGGTTTCTTTTTACGGGTTGTATTCCCTAAACTTTATTCATGTGACAGCGTAAACTGAGCCAATAATTTTTCTTTTTTTTTTAAATTTCAAATATAAATTCAGTGCAGTGATAAAATTATAATCTACTTTAATAAAAGCAAATCCACACTCATACAGATATAATTAGATCCTTTTCAACAAAAGAAAATTGCAACATTATATAATAATAAATATAATACATAAACATTTCCATGTCGAATCCATGCAGTGAAACCTGCATTCATCATGCAGACATTTAACTGAGATCATTTCACCTGCAGTGGGGGCTTTAATCTAATTCAGACTAATAACATGCTAAAAAAGAGATGTTTCATTCAAGAAAATTGAAGTGTGTGTTTATATCATTGAAATGTCAATGTGAATCACACAAATTATAAAAAGATATTTCAAAAATGTATATCATACACTTGTTTTAAGATGCATTGTCCCTGTACAACCGACCGGTGTAATCTGGGGACGTGATCCGCGTTCTAATCGACTACTAAAAGCTATAAATGTCATACTATTTTAAAGTGGCAACTACGTTCTCAATACAAACCTGTTTTCAAATTCACTAAAGCAAGAAAATTCATTTTTAGTAATAGGCTTTAATAAACAGAAGTCATAAAATGATACAGAAGTCATCAAGAAGGAGAAAAAGAATTAGGCTAAATCCTGTTTAATGGAAAAATTGGATTACTTCAACTGACAATCTTTGCTCCTTGGTGGTTCTCCGATCCTTTTCAGATATAATGCAGTGTAGATGTCGTATTAAGATTGACTTATCGATGACACTTTAGATAATTACCCTTTTATATATTTTAATTTTCTACACATATAGTTTTCAGTATCTTCAAAATGATCTGAGAAATACCCTGACAGTACATTCCCATATCAATACGTCTGACTTGCTGAAAAAATTGCAACACTCTACATGTAACTTGAAACGAAACCTTAACTACACTGGGCAAATTTTCGTTCATCTACACAAACAAATATCGTTATGGCATAAAACACGGCAACAACGACCGCTGTATTACGTCAGAGAATCGAAAGTGAAGATTCGTCAAAGCGGTTTTCTAAACGTTGATATTTGATGTGTATAAAACTCATTTTGACATTGAATCAACGGTAAATATCACCTTAAAGATGCGTAATGATCCGCCAAGGGCTGGTTACCGACACGTAAGACTTGTTATTCTGAGCTAGTCTATGAAAAATCTTCTAGCGGTCATTGTATAACAGTGTTTACTATACAAAGTGCAATCAAGTACTAACGAATGTGTTATTTTATGCCCTCCGCCTCCTTAGGCAGACGGAGCATATAGTGTTAATGTTGTGCGTCTGTGCTTGCGGCGTTAAGCTCAGGTTAAGTTTTCTGCTTAAGATAGTTCATGTGGAAGTATTAAAGATATTATCATGAATCTCGGTGAAAGGAAGTGTCTACACGTGAACTATAGAAAATATGTGCAAAAAGGATGCTATGACCTAGATTTTACGGTTCACTGACTTATTTTTTCAATGGTGTTAAACACGGGTTAACTTTTGTGTTTATGACACATATGGAAGTAATTAAGGTATCGTAATGAAACTTGATGAAAGGATGCATTTATAGATGAACTATAGAAAATCTGTGCAAAAAGGATGCTGTAACCTAGATTTCACGGTTCGGTGACTTCGTTTAAATTTGGTATCAGACGAGGTTACTTTTGTGTTTAAGGTAGTTCATAAGGAAGTATTCAGGGTACCATCATGAAACATGGTGAAGGGAAACATCTACAGGTGAACTATGATGTTCACATGCAGAAAGAATTTCACAATTCGATGACTGTTTTTATTTCGAGTTATACTAGGTTAACTTTGGGGTTTAAGGTAATATACAAGGAAGTATTCAAGACATCATCATAGAACTTGGTGAAGGATACATCTACAAATGAACTATAAGAATGTTGTGGTCTAGATTTCACTGTTAGTGACTTTTTTATGTGGTATAAAACGAGGTTAACTTTTGGGTTGAGGTAGTTTTATAAGGACGTACTCAATGTATCATTATGAAACTTGGGGAAGGTGTACAACTATAGGTGAACTATTATGTTGGAAAAATATACTGTAACCTCGATTTCACAGTTTAGTGACTAATAGGTGAAGTATAATATTCATGTGCAGAAAGGAGGCTGTGACCTAATTAAAAGTTTAGGGACTTATTTTTATACTTATAATAGGAGGTTATAAACCTTAACAGATTAATGACAATATTTTTATAACGGGGGCACCACGTCCAGTGAACGCATATCCACTTGTTTTTAAAGAATGTAGTATATTTATATCGTAAAGTAATAAGATGCATTATTAAGGTATATCGTCATAGATAGAATGTCGTAGAACTTTGTATAAATGCAAATTAACTGAAAACTAATTGCCACTGTCCTTATATTTTCAATAACATAAAACTAACAGAGACATTACAGGAAATAAACGGCATAAGCAATCTTTTATTTAAATATCTGTTTCTTTTTTTCATAAAGGGGATAACACTGTCAAAAAAAAAAAAAGTAACAGGTTCCCGGTTTTTAAAAGCATAATTTGAATTGTTTTCCAGTATATCAGTTTTTTATTTAACACATTGTACATAGATTATAATATAAATACGTAAAAAATCACTTTCCTACTTGACCGACGAAACATTGTATGCGTTTTGTTACAGTGATTCGTATCTTAAATCACAGTTTATATAATGATAACAGGAAATCAATTATGCCCATGTTACCACAAACACAAATTAAAAGAAATAGAATAAGAAGAATACCGAAGTTCAAAACCATATATCCATAGGACCAGAGAACACTATTACCAACAAATGAGCAAACACAAACGTCGAAGCGATACAGATACAACACTGAAAACCAAAGCTAGGACAATATGAACTCCTATAAAACCAGTGAGTGACGTCGAAAGGCTTGTAATGACATTGATCAAATGATGGTACGTATACTACAAATTCTGTAGCAGTCAAAATGACATCGGTTCATCTGGGACTAATACACATTATTATCTACTAACAGATAATCAAAATTGATCCAGAGTTTAAGGCAACTTATTTTTATTATTGCACTAAAATATTGAATAAACCGGAATATGGCACCCTAGCTGTTACTGCAAAATAGTAACAAAATTGCTAATGGTTTTAAGTTCGATTAAAACATGCGGTCCTTCCATTTGTCTGATATCTCATCCAAATAATGCAGAACATTGCAAAAATAACAGGACACATGAAACATGTATCCAGAATTTTAAAAAAAAGTACAAAACGGTTAACGCTTACTGAAGTCCTGTACTGAACATGCTGAATCCTTCGTGGAATAATTCCTCGAAGAGATCAAACACATATTTAAAGTGCTTGAATGTTTTTTTTCTGTTTAACAAGCATGGCCGACAAACAGTTACAGTATCAATTGTTATCACCAGGAGTCCACTTAAACCAGACATTTTACGATATATTAAAGACGATTTGTCATCATTCATTCTACATTTCTTGCTTTTTTCAATTACTTTTGAAGACTTCAAACGTGCATAACATTCACTTGTCAACACTCGCGTTAAAATTCAAACATTTTTGACAAGAAAATTGTGACAATCACAGCAGGCTGCCTGTTCACAGACGCGCCATTTGCACCTCCTTGTTATGGCTGTAGATTCAAACACAATACAAACAACCTTATTATAATGTTTATCCTAAAGGCATGTCATCGAAACTTGAAATCTATTGTGTATTGCTATTATACAGTGACGCAAAGAACATTGACTAAATTGTAGGTTTCACGTCGATATCATGGATGAGAACATACTATTTAAATGATGCGACACCCAATTATCATTTTAACAACAAACTATGTGTTTGAAATGTCATCGCTAATTTACAGTTTTAAATTTTTAAATTTCCTGTCATTGGCTTTAATCAGGATGTTTAAAAAGTAATGTACTATTTAAACTTGTCTCCTAATTTTCTTCGAAATTTTACGTCTTTTTTCCAGTAGCAAACACAAAATAACAGACGCAACAACTAACAAAGTAACAAATTAAGACTCAACTTATGCAAGAGATCTGAAAAGAGGCTCGAAATAGAGGAGTAATATTTTTCCGAGTAAAGGGACAAGCAAACAAAAAATAAATAAAAAATACCATGATAAATTTATGCAAAACATTTGTATGTTAACTAGGTATTTTGTTCGAAATAAAAAAAAAAAACTGTTTACTAATATGAATATGCAAAAGTAAATCATTCATTTGCTAGATGAAAAAAAATCGCATCTCTCTTTTGAGAATTAATGTTGGCCAACGAGTTATACAATATCCTGTTTGTGAAAACATATGATGATAAAAGCCATCCTTATATAATCATATTTGATCTGTTAAATTATTTCTAACAAAGGCAAAAGCAATGAAATAAAAAAAAAAATGGCGGCTATACTGAATTTTAGATGTAAACTTGATCTTACGGTTATTCCGATTTTAGTTCAGCCCCCCTACTGGTGAATGGAATCTTTGGATAGTTTGGACAAATAAATTTGGGATAAAATCTTGATAATCTCTTTCGGTAAATCCTGTGCTTTTGATGAAAAGTTTTTTTTCCAATTACAGGCAATCGGAGGCCATGAAAGTGTACTGATTTCAGACGAGCACGAGACAAAAGCTTCACAGGGGAACATTTCCTTATTTATCTGTTCTCTCTTGGCTCGGGATTCTTGGTTTGTTCGACCCAATGGGATTTGAAGAGAGTTTTACATTTAAGCCAGTCAGTACATTATTAAGCACTTTGGCGATTATACTTGATCAAACACTTTTAAACATCCGTAATTAGCTTCGATGGTATGAAAAGAAATATTGACCACTACGGCAACTGGACGACAATTGAATCGATGACAAGAAATCAAACTTTCTAGAGTGCAAATAGCCTTTTTGATTTACAATGTATGTATGTTGTTGACGAAAGGAGGAGGTTGTGTTATTCGTTTAAAATTGATCTGCACACCTGAAACATGTGAAACTTCTACTCACTCATAGATATCGATGACCTTTGATTATACGGACACAGATAATAGGAACAAAGCAAAAGAACAAGCGCCTTAAATGTTTTTAAAGCAGCACAATACAAAGTTGCGAAATAGGGTATACATGTACGTTATTTTTGAATCATCACATTTTTAGCTTTCTTTCAAGACATATCAAATTAATGCTGAGAGTAATATCGTTAATAACAATATAAACATATTCAATAATAAAGTCTATATTGTTATAAACAAATAAATTAAGGTGTAATGACAAACGAATATAAAATGGGTTATGATAAGGCCTCTTTTTGCCCTCCTAAAATTATATTACTGTACCAGTTACCATGCAATGGTATCCTTAGATGGTTTTGGTTGTACTTTTTTGGAAATTTTGGTTCTATCTGCTCGTCAACATTTGATGTTCTTTGGCTTTTCAAATATTTGGCTTTGAACACAACTGACTAGACATTGTTCGTTGAAACGCATATTGTGTACAAAATTAATTTCGGTTCTTTGATTGTTTATTATCACAATTTAAATATGCACATGTGTCCAGTCTTTCTGATCTTTTCGATTCTGAGCCTCTTAATCAGTCATTTTTTTAAAATAAAAGTGAATAAAAATGACAGAAAAATGAAATTTCAAAATCAGTTCATTTTAAACCAGACCCTGCTATAAGGTAGATGTTGACAATTACCTTATCAGCATTCAAAAACTTGAAATTCCATACAATCTGACAAGAACGAAAACAACAACAAAAAAGGGGGGACAAGAAAAACAAATTACAAAAACAAACCAACACTAACAAATAAAAACAGAGCAACTTGAATCCCCATAAAAATTGAAAGTGTCATCAGGTGCTCCGGAAGAGTAAGCATTTCCTACTGCGCATCTGTAGAAATGCCTACTGTACAAAACTGGTAAAAAGTTTTCTATCGAGTATGGAGAACAGGATAAAGATAAGACATGACCGTCTGTGAAACGAACACTTCGTAATGACAACCAATTCATGATAGTAAACATAAACATTTCCGAACTAAATGACATCAATTTTGGTTTCAAGTAGACCTGGATAAGTTGCTTCTGTGACAGCACTAATCCTCTTTCAAAAAGTCATGATAGTGGACAAATACTCTAGAATAGCAAATCAATTGCGTGACATATACATACACTGGCGATGCAGAAATATTGCCACTTAAAAATGGGAAGTTGCAGTAGTAAACTTGAAGTCATCATGTTTGTCGTATAGTTCGCTCCTCAGCCGTCTTCCTCTGACTGTCTTGAATAAATCCAAGTGAAAATCAGACTTTGGTATATCTGCAGTGTCCTTTATTTCACGCTCACAGATAAGTTGCAAGTAGTCAATAAAACTGGAATTTATTTCACGACAGGACATCATCTATATAATAGAAGCTGAAATTAAATGATGCCTGGTACGAAGGTAGGAATAAATTGGTGAAGAGGACAGCACATTAGTATCCATTGGAATGCCAACTGTCTTTTGGAAAACACGTCCACCAAATTCAACAAGTTGTCCCTCAGAAGTCCAACAGGTTTACTGGAAATTATGAGCAGAAATATTTTATTGACTAGAGGACTGCAAGGGAGGTCGGGGAGGGATGGTGGCAGAGTGCTCTAAGTAGTTTGTTACACCTACCTGTACAAATCTCTAAGATGCAAGTTCAAGCCCTAGTTAGGACAACTCCAAAAATGAAGGTGTAGTCCACTTGTTCGTTGTGTGATACATGTAGTTTA
>JAOXYI010000001.1:2281998-2293320 GCA_028566495.1 Lithophaga antillarum
TCACTTTCTGTTCGTTAGAAGAGAAGATTAAATATGGTAATACAACACTGAAAAATTCAATAAATACAATGCAATACCTTAATCAAAACATTATGCAACGTAACCCATTCCTGACAATAAATCTATTTTTATAAAAATGGATAGTTCACTTATACATCAATTTTGACAAGAATAGAAATGAAATAATATGTACTATGCAACAGTCATCATGTACAAGGTAGAGATATTACTGACATCAACTAAGTTGAAGTTGGTTCAAGACAAAAATGCTTGTAATAGAATGTTCTTTTCAATTAATATGAAGTCATCTTTCATATACAGGTCATATCTGTCATGCGATAGTCCAATTTATTCCACTTGGCAATGAATAATACTGACAGTTCAGAAGATAGTTCCCCAACAATAACATTTCATTGTAAATCGGTGTCATTTCGTCGAATTATCTAAGAACAAAATGCTTTTCGTGTTGGGTGACTTTAATTTTTCACATCTCTAGTTATCTGATACTTATTCTATCTATACGAAATGTTTTTATTTGCTTGTTAATACCTACTGCACCAAAACCACTTTGAAATTATAATGCCATATTTTAATAACTCCTGCCACTTACGCTATCTAATATAAGATCTCAGTGCTCTATGAATGGAATAATTTATAGTTTTATG
Source organism: Lithophaga antillarum (assembly GCA_028566495.1). NCBI lineage: Eukaryota > Metazoa > Mollusca > Bivalvia > Mytilida > Mytilidae > Lithophaga > Lithophaga antillarum. The sequence continues at coordinate 2,282,664 of JAOXYI010000001.1, forward strand.
TTGCCAAACATTATCGGTGCAAATTTTTATACTGGTTGAATGCATGAAGCAAAAAGCAGAATGTGTAAATGTAATTAAGCAGGCTAAAGGCAACATTGCAACACTCAGCACAGAACAGGTTATTTTTACTTTATAAAGGCTTTATATTTTTAACGAGAGAAAACAAGCGAGAGAATATTACTTCGGAGTCAACGACGATAATTTACACAACATAAAATCATTATCATCTGTATGAGAAGAGACATCAGTAGAAGCTACCAATTTATTCATTCTGATTTATCAAACTATTAAAAATCAAATCCACCAAAAATATATATAAATGAGAATAGAAGAATTGTCCATCAACACTGTGAAACCGCTACTGTGAGAGTTAGAAACTAACTTGTTGTTATTTTTCAGATATTACTTTTAAAAATTATGTAGCATTTTCTAGCGTTAAAAAAGATGTGTCTCTTTTTTTATGCCCAGTTTAATATGAATTAAATTCATTAGAATTGATAACGTTTAAGTCTTTTCGTTCACTAACTGTTGCTCATTTGTAAGCCACTTCGCTTTGGTCTGGTCTCTGAATGCTTTTTTACACAGAACAAGACCGCTTACCGTAGTATATTACCGAAATAAGATAAAACATTAAGCAAATGTAAACTAGAAATTATTTTTACCAATTTCTGTACTTGAAAACATTCAGATACATTGCTGTACCATTTTATAAAGGAAGTAAGGCAGTCACATATTACCATTTTAAAATCCAAATCAGTTTATAGATATTTTTGTAATAAGATTTGATTTTCCTATGAGTTACTTGTAATAATTTAGAAGAAAAAACATCTTTAAAAAATGGAAACTGGAATGAGGTTTGGTATTTGATGTACAGATGCTAAAGTTTAAAAAATCGTGCAGTGTATCTCAACTTGATTACCTACGTAAATGGTCGTATATGCAAAACGCGTAGGTGGAACATGCATGGTAATTGAGCATCTCAACGTCTATTTCGGGAGAAAAATACTAAGCAATCAATGTTAAATCATTTCTCATATTTGAACGTTTAATTTAATTAAACAATTAAAGGGAAATAGTTCTTCCCAGCACAATGGAACAATATTACATATTTGTCACACTGTATTTTACGTATCTTTTCATAGAGATTAATATCATTCAAAATCAGTCATAATACATTTAATTACATCATTTTGTAACAGTGCCTCAATAACAACGATTATCATAGAAAGGAATCGTAATAATTCTTCACAAGAGCCCAGGACCACCTTGGGTTGAATAGAAACAATATTTACAGAGGATCCAATACCAATAATTTAAAATTAAATGTATATCGTGGATTTAATGACAACTTAATCAAATAGAAGATTGATAGTCAAAAATGTTGACACAATCTTTGTTTAATATTTTCGTAAAGAGATGATACTCAAGAAAATATTTAACAAACGGAAAATAAAATCAATTAAGAATCCTCACACACGTATTTGATAAGTCCCTTACAGAGAATTACTCAATGTTTCCATATTCTGTTCCTTACTCCTACATTGTAAAATGTCCCCTTTGATGTCAATGTGAATTGGAATGTGAATATTTGATGTTAGTTAAGTATGACATGGCAAGATTAAGCTAACATGTAGGTGACATTCATTTTTATAATGTGACAAAATTTACAAATATTAACAGAAAATTTTCTACATTTTAGATTCTTACAAAGAATAATTACTTCAAAGAAAATAATCACAGAAAAATAACGAGATGTTTCATTCCTTCAAAGTAAAATGAAACATTTGTTCGAATTTAATCATTAAACTTGTATTGCATAAAGAAACACGATACCATGCATAAACAGTTGTTAACGCTAACGATTTTTAATTCATAGAAAATAAATTATGCTCTTGTACACTGATAATACACAATTTTTAAAACCTTATTAGATATTACAAAAGTTAATAAATATTACTATTTGTTTGTTTACAGTTATGATCACGGTGGAAAAGATAAAATGCAACTTTTTCAGCATCATCTATGAAGCGTAGCACAAACAAGGACAAACGATATGAAATATCCCCATGCTAAATCACCAGATACGGAAAATAAGCAACGGTAGGTAACTTATCTCGTGTTATATGTGAAAACTCATCATTGTAAATGTCAAAGGTTTTGGTCAAGAAGTCCTGGAGGTTCATGAAAAATGAGTACATGTTATACAGATAAACACAAACACAAACACAAAAAACCTCACTGAAAAGTAAATTCACTATGTTGACCACAATACTGTTAAAACACTTAAATATATATAAGTATATATGTCACCATGGAAGCGTGATAGGTACAAAACAGAAAATTTTCAATTAAGAATTGATTTAAATAGATAACTTTAAAAAGTTAATCCTTCAACATGAAAGCCGAAATGTAGTTGCAAGATGTTAGACATGCAGTATTGGAAAACTTCAGAAGGAAAGGAATGCATAACGGTCATCAATCCAAACGATCACAATAAATTCAGAAAAAAAAACAGTAAGCACAACTGAACAAATAGAGACAGAAGACAAATAAGTAACTCCAGACCATGGTTATCATATTTAGTAATGGTATTTTGGATGCAAGAAAGAATTAATTTAAACCAAAGCAGTCCATACATATGTAACATGACAAACTTTTCAATGATAAATATTGTGGATCATCTTTTATCTTCTAAGTTATAGAACCTGTAACCAGTACAAGATAGATACTGAAAAAAGAACATTTAACCTTTAATCTAGCAGTGCGCTTATGATAACCTCATCAACAGGAAGAGATTGAAGATTGCAAGTACTTAAATTGGATTTAGTTCATAAAAGTCCAAATTACAATTTTTTCAACAGAATTAACGTTTCATAGTGACTGAATAAGAATTTAAGATTTTATGTGAGAACGGATTTGATTATCAAATTTCGGGTATTTACGTTGTTACGTCGTTGGAAACGTCTTCATTTACTGACTGCTTACAGTTGGAAAATTAATGGACACCTCCCCTAAAGTTGAATACATTGTCATTCTGCGACCCATAAAATCGGTCAAGATATATGATAGAAAGTAGTTGTATAAGTTTACTCATCTTAATTATTTTTATGACCAATTAACAATAAAAATTGAATTTTAATGCATGTCTGTTATATTCATTACAAAACTAATTAGAAACTAAATATAAGTTTGTTAATTGAATATGTAATAGAGACTTAAATGGACAGTTATGTATCGATTCTAATAAATCATTTATTATAAATCAAATACAAAAGCAAATTTTTTTAATTGTATGTAGAAATATATTAACCCCACGCAGATAATGTCGGGTGAACACCAGTAAACACCCAATAAGATCCGTTTTCTTTTGAAAAATGTCAAAACGTACACATATCTAATTAGGAGATAAGTGGCAGTGCATGCAATGTCAGTTTTTACACTTTTAGTTTTTGACAAACACTTAAATGTGCCTAAATCGAAAGCATTATTAAATGTACTGAGGCGAAACAATTACAAGCTAAGTGACTACGGCATGCGACACAAAAAAAAAAAAAAAAAAAAAAAAAAAAAGAGAAAAACAGCAACAAGTCCATAAGTAAACTAAATTTACATGACATAAACATATTATTGAATGTCTTTATACCATAAAACAATGACATCAGTATGATCAGTAGACAGTAATAGCTTTCTGTTTTCTGCAAAAACTTCATCATCGAAAGTGTTAAAGTACTAATAATAACATAACGTACGTATAAAAACAAACGATTTAAAAAAACAAAGATAAAATAAAATGATGTCCCCCTCCTAATTTGAATATTTTCATCTGGATTGAATTATTGTACTCTAATGGGCTTTGAGATCTTAGGGATTTTAACAATTTTTGGACGTCATAGTGATGCTGTCCCCGATCACTGTTGGCATATTTGATGGAAATTACAAAGTTTATGATCGTTAAAATCCATGGAAGCCAGGGCAGATATCACCAGAATATAATACAGAATAAAATATTTTATTCAGTAGTAGAAAACACACCTTCTGCTAAAATATTTTGTGACAATCATTTTTGCCAACACAGTTTAATTCTTGATAGATTATTTAATTTTGCTTAGTCTGATATTTTGCCGAATTGTACAAAAACGTTAGTTCTCTTATATGAAACTTGCATGATAATTTTGTATTTCTGAAATGAAGACTTTACAAAACGCAGTAATCAGAAGATTTATTTTTATCATGGTTAAAACGAACTTAAAAAAGACTTGTGCCTTTAAATAACAACGTCATATCCTTGAAGTAAAAGAAAATAAAACTTCAGGCAAAAAATGACCTTAACTTTCCCATGATAAAACAACTTGCAATAACTGATTTGGGTCACTTAAGGACATTTTATCTATTAGAAATCACCTTACATAAACTTCTTTATTTATTACCTGTCTTTTATTTTGTCTGTATACATATATACAAATCTATTGTATACATAATAACTGATGTATCCCATTTATTGGTATGTTCTGAGCTATTATAATGTAAATTTTAAGACAGACAGTGCAAAGATATTAAGCAGTAAAACCTGCCAAAAGGCAAAGAAAATATCTAAGCATGAAAACAACTGGCATAAAGTTATAGTCGTATAAAATGAACATGAGTCAACATTCTCAATTTTATAAACCTATACCATTGCCAGTTAAAGTTTTCAAATTTCAAATCAACATGTTTTATTAGAAAACGTAAAATATCTAGTTATTACACGTTGAAGTAATATTAACCTTTTTATTTGAAAACGTTAAAACGTTAAAGTCGAGAAGACCATTAAAAGATATTAAGAACAAACACCATCGTAGTAGAAAATAATGTAACAGCTCAGTGGTTTGCCGACGACTATTCATTTCTTGTCACTTTTTGTAACTTTTTAGTATGTTAAAGATGTTTTTAAACATTTTAAAACACAGCGCATCAACATTTAACCAGGATGAACACGGTGATGTTTTTGTATACTTGTAAAACATGATAAATGTACATTCCTTACAGCTCAATTGCTATTTCCTTAATACACGGCATGTTAAACTTTGAACGACGTTCAAATATTCATAATATTCTAAACACTTATCCTGCTGGGGTATCAAAGTTTATTCTTAAGGCGTATTTTTGGCAATGGACCCCTCTTCCCCAAAATATAATTAAAACATTCCCAATGAAGGCAATTTCCAAAGTTTGTCATAACACTGATCGATTTATAGTGTAAATAGACTTATGTGATCTAGACTTGCTTCTTCTACAAGCAGTAATTATTCCAAGTGGTCAAGAGGAACAGTTCTATCGAAACAAATCAAGTAAATACACTGACTGGTTAGCCAATCATTTTTAATATACACATAGTAAGGTAACATCTTTAATTCCTATTAGCAAGGTTAAGTAAGATTAACTAATATAGTATCAATTGCTTCAAAGCTTAATTAGATACAGAAAATTATGAAACAGTCATTTAAAAGTCAACACAATAAGACACGAACAAGATAAACTCTTATACAAAATAAATGTGTAATCATGTGAAAATAATAATGATGATTTCCAGACACTTTGTAAAACGTTTGTAAAATTATAATTAGCGGCTCATCTGAGACTGTATCGTTCACCTGATTATAATTTGACCCATTAGGAAAAACTAGAAATATTTTCCAAATCTGGTCCTGTGTTATACATATTAAACTATGTTCAACAGTGGCCATGTGGATTTTGGATTCAGCATAAAAACAGTATAAATGCCCATCCAGTGATAATTCATGAACACTTTTGGTTTAATTGTCCTTGTAGTTTCTCAGAAGATTTTTCGATGTTTTTCCAATAGGGTCCTACGTTAAATTGCGTGGCGCGATGCAGCCATCTTGGGATATCAGGCCCTGGCGACATAAAACTTTGAGTATTCTCAAGTATAAGAGTTTACTTAAATACCATGACAACAGGAGTATTCTAAAATTTCATTGGTTGTTACCATGGCATTTTGAGAAAATTCTCAGACTTAAGAATATTTCAAGTTGTATGGCACCAGGGCCTGATCAGCATGAAAATCACAAACTTGGTAGAGGATCATCGAATGACCATTCATGAACAGTTTTGGTTTAATTGATCTCATAGTTTCTAAGAAGATCTCTGAATGTTTTTTCTCATAGGGTCCTATGTTTAACTATGTACTGCGGTGGCGGCCATCATGGACTTCTGATCGGCATGAAAATTACAAATTTGGTAGAGGACCATCCAATAATCATTTATGAAAAGTTTTGGTTAGCTTGTTTTCATAGTTTCCAAGAAGATCTCTGAATGATTTCTCCCAAAGGGTCCTGTGTTAAAAACTATGTCCTGCGGTGGCGGCAACCTTGGACTTCCGATCGCCATGAAATTATAAACATGGTACAGGACCATCCAATAGTCATTCTTTAACAGTTTTGGTTTAATTGTCTTCGTAGTTTCTGAGAAGAAGATCTCTTAATGTTTTTCAGATAGGGGCTTATGTTAAACTATGTCCTGTGGTGGGGGCTATCTTGGATTACCGATCGGCATGAAAATTACATGGTAGAGGACTATCCAAGGAACTTTCTTGTGCAGTTATAGTTCTAGTGGCCATGTAGGTTCTGACGAAGAGATCTTTAAAATTTTAGCCAATCAAAATACATAATCAGCTCTAGCTGCCATCTTAAATTTCCGATCGATGTCAAAATTATAAACTTTGTAGAGGACCTTCTAGGGAACATTCCTACAAAATTTTGTTTCATTTTAATCACTGGGTTTGGAGAAGAAGATTAAAATGTAAAAAAGTTTACGTACGACAGATAGATAGACAGGCGCAAAAGCTCACATGACCCTTCGGGTCAGGTGAGAAAATAAAATGGCGTTAGACTGTTAAAATGATCTAACCTAAGTTGTTTTTGCGTGCATTTTACATACCGTTAAAAAATTATTACCTATTGCTTATGCATCATTTCAACGTTCTTTAAATTTTGCCTTAAAATTTATTTTTGTTATGTCCATGTGAAGACCGCCATAAATGTTATTTCTCACATCAATATCTGTATATACCTCTTTGTTTATTTATGTCTATTTTTTTCACTACAACTACATTAATGTAGTTGCAGTAAAAGTAGAGGAAATAACATTTTGTCAATCATCCCGCATATTCGATTAAGTTCAATTATCTTCTTGTCAGATAATCTGGATAATATTATGCGTATTTACTTTGATACCTTGACACGACACCTTTGTATAAAGATGATTGTTGAAATATAAAGCCTATTACAATTTGGGAGAAATCAAGTACAAGATCGGATTAAATAAACTTGATCAGAAGACTGTGTCATTGTATATGCTTAAAACAGTATATAATGACAATAAAATATAATTACTTGACAAATATACTAATTATTTATCATAAAATGTCAGTTAATCTGTCAAATAGTCGAAAGGAATGTATTACTTTCCGTTTATATTCCTTTGTAACTATCTAGATCTTTACAGGTAAATTTAATTTGTTTTTTCGGAATATCCCACGGGCAAAAAAGACCAAAATGCCGAGAAAAGATACATGTTAAAAGTATAATAATTTTTAATTGATATGACAAGGCTGGGAGAAAAGTTAAATTTCAGTACTTCTTGTTCTATGCATTATATTTTTATAGCTTCAACTTCTTAGTTACTAAAATATAGAATGGTGTAAAGTTGATAATAGTAAAAGTAATATAGAATTGCTTAAACTAAGCTCGAAAAGGTGTGGCTTGGTAAGTAAAGAGCTCATTAATCCATCAGTTTTCACTATAGGGATGTTTCTTTTAACTTTTTTGGGCTGAAAATGTGAATTTATTGGGTGCGCTACCAATTCCTTTGTAAAATGATCTAAAGCCAAAGTCTTTTCAACATGTGGATGTGGATTTAGATTCATTTCTGGTTTTAATGAGTATTGCGATTCATTCCACTGTAATGTACTTAACTTCAAATTTCATATCAGGTGCATCAAATCCGTGTTAAAACGGGAAACCATTCATACCCCGTGTATAATGTTAAGTAAAAGATAAAGTATTTTGTCTTTGGAAAAGACCCTTTCATTTTTCAGGAAATAGATTTTAAAACATATATCATAAGAGAGAGAAAAAACTAACCAAAATTCTTATAAGACCGGTAAATAAGTACACGTTAAGTATTTAAAATCAACCTCTAGTATACTTCGCTCATTATAGTTCGCACCTGACTTTGGACTCGACTTGTATTTTATGTGGTAAAGTTGTACAGTTACTTGACAAAGGTAGTTGGTTCTCTAATGGTATCCCGACTGCTTTCGTTAATAAAACTGGTCGCCACAACACAGCTAAAAAATGTGTAGAAATGGGAAAAGTCATAATCATAGAAAGCGACATATTTTCTTCATTCTAACCAAATCATGAATTGTCATCACTTGAAATTTTGTACGTAATAAATTCCAAGTGAGGAACGTACCAGATAAACATGTCCCAGAAACCACTAATGAATTATTGGAGAAAATCGAAGTTTGAATATACATGTACATAGAATATGTTATTAGTGTCTTTGATTTATCTATTTATCTTAGCTTGTTAACCATTTTTATCTGTCATGTAGTAGATTTATTGAAATAAGAACACAACTGAATTTGATTTATGATTTATGTTAATATAAGGTATAACAAATTAGATACAGGAATTTCCGTATCTGGATAACGTAATTCGTCAAATTTATCACAATTCATCTTTATCCCACTTACTGCTGGCATATACGCACTGAATTATGCAAGTCATGGAGTTTATTCGCTATAATAGAATGTTTTTTGAGTCCTGTGCTCCTCAAAGCTGTGTTTACTACATTTATCAAATCAATAGCGAAATTTTCATACCTGTGTGATTTATAAGACCGACGAACAGACCGATAATTATCATTTCATGTAGTTAAATATTTCAGGTAGTGAATAATCGTGCATACTTATGTTAAACTTGATTATTTTGAGATTTGAATACGGAATTAGTTGAAAGATAAATAGCACCGGTCAATTATTGATATTTTTTGGGGGGAGAAGACTTAACAGGTCTAACGGTAACTGATGCACAAAGTGGTCTATCTTTTTTTTTTATAAAACTAATCTCAAACATTAAACAAATAATTCAGTGGTATATGATTTCCGTCATCGTATAAGTTGTAAATGACGGAATGGAATGTTGTACGTCTGTCAGTCGGTATGTTTGATGCATTTTACAGAAAAATGAACAATTCAATCTTTCCAAGACCGAGTGAACAGTCAGTGTCAGTGCATATTGAAGTCGATTCATTTGGAAACAGAAAACAATCCATTACAGTCATAAATTTTGTTCCACGTTCTCAAAAATGATGTCTCCGTCCTGAAAGCTATATATGCCACTGATTATAAAGAAGAGCAAGTTGATAAAACATTATCTCCTTTTGTGAATTAGCAAACTTACATATCCATCAACTCTGTTATACAATTATGTTTCTAGCAATAGGGTTATAAAATTTAGATACTTTTTACATCAAGTAACGAGCAGAACGCAGAAGGTACATGTCTTACGACACGTTCTCCCTAGTTTCACCATATGTCAGACTTACAATCTTGTAATGTGTGAACTGTTTTTGTCCCGGCTCCCAGTCTATAAAATACCCTTCAAATAAAGTTCATCTAATCACCAATTGAAAATGAAGAAAATAATAGCTGATCTATACCATAACAATTACTTGGTGTCTGTGGTGCAATTGCGATAGCTACAGAAAATTATGAAAAACTATCTGATTAAGTTAAACTTTTGGATTTTGTGCCATTTCAATTAAGTTAACGTTTTAAGTATTTGGACTTCTTTTGTCAAAAGTAAGCTATCATAATTTGACAATCAATTACTAAGGTATACACTTTTCAGATTAAGACAAGTGTGGTCAGGCGATAACATGAACGATAACAAAATTTCGCAAAGGTTTGATTACAATCTGAGTAAAGTTGAAGTGGGTCACACTTGTCATAACTGAAAAGAAGAAAAATACTCAGTACATATTAACTTTTACTTTAGGGTAACAAAGCGGCATCAATGATTCAATGGTGTTATTCTACCTGAATATTTAAGAGAGCAGTTTAAAATTAAAATCAAATCCCCAAGTCCAAGGAATACCAATCCTGTCAGGCACATAAAGAGACTTACAGATTTTAATCTAGTTATGTATAGGTATGTATAGAGCTAAAACCAAATTCTGACTGATGTAACACGCTTCGTACACATATTTACTAATTTCATTTGAAAAAATATTTCGTTGGTTCTATACCGCAAGCTTAACTACGCGGTCACACTCACCTTTCTGCCTGCTCGATTGTTGTGTTTGTTCATTAACGATCTCCCATTTTCCTTTATTTCACGTGCATCCAAGAATTTTCTCGAGAATTTAAGTCCATGTCTAATATCGGCACTACATCCACCCCATTTCCATCCATTCTCATTATAATGTCCATTCTTTTTAGATCTATCACAACTGCATCGTTTTAATTTTCCTAAGCTACAAGCTTGTGTCACTGCAAAAGTTACTCCGGCAGAGTTTATAGCGTATGAAAAAGCTGCTTCTTTACTTCCTGTTACAAAAAGACAAAAACAACTTCTTTACTATCTAAAAC
>JAOXYI010000001.1:2411664-2430062 GCA_028566495.1 Lithophaga antillarum
GAAGTAAGCACTAAGAATTTAGAATTAACAATATTGAAAGAAAAATTCAGATTTAAGGAAGAAGAAATTGGAATTAAAGATGAAGAAATAAGAATTTAGGATGACGAATTTAGCATTTAGAATTAAGGATTATGAATTTAGAATTAAGGATGAAGAATTTAAAATATAGAATAAAGAATTTAAAATGAAGTATTAAAAATAATGAAGTAAGCAATAAGAATTTTGACCCCAATAGCTTTCCATAGTTTAGTGGAGCTGTTCACATGTATCAATCAGGTATACCATCAAGAAATAAGAGGCCTGAAAGGGGACAAAAATGGGCCAAAATTTAGTTTTGTTTCCAGCTAATTACTGCAACATTTTTTAACTGACTGATAGCAAACTTGTGATGTAAATTAATAGCTACTGTTGTGGGAATAGTGCATACAAGGTTTTTGGTGTATGGAGAGACAACTCTTTGACTGAAATCAAATGTGATGTAATAGCTACTGTTGTGGGAAGAGTAGTACATACAAAATTTTTGGTGTATGGAGAGACAACTCTGTGACTGAAGTCAAATATGATGTAATAGCTACTGTTGTTGGAATAGTAGTGCATACAGGGTTTTTGGTGTATGGAGAGACAACTCTGTGACCGAAATCAAATGTGACGTAATAGCTACTGTTGTGGGGAATAGTAGTACATACAAGGTTTTTGGTGTATGGAGCGACAACTCTGTGACTGAAATCAAATGTGATGTAATAGCTACTGTTGTGGGAATAGTAGTGCATACAAGGTTTTTAATGTATGGAGAGACAACTTTGTGACCAAAATCAAATGTGATGTAATAGCTACTGTTGTGGGAATAGTAGTGCATACAAAGTTTTTGATGTATGGAGAGACAACTCTGTGACCGAAATCAACTGTGAGGTGATAGCTACTGTTGTGGGAATAGTAATGCACACAAGGCTTTTGGTGTATGGAGAGACAACTCTGTGACCGAAATCAAATGTGATGTAATAGCTACTGTTGTGGGAATAGTAGTACTAGGGTTTCGTGTATGAGGAGAAAACTCTGTAAAGTCTCAGGGCTGACAGGTTTTATTCCAGAATTTTTTCAGCAAACCTGATACATTGTGTATTAAGTGTCTTTTTGACATCTGAATATTTTCATTTCAAGAGCTTGTGAAAAAACCCCTTAGTAATCAAAATTACATAAGATCTTTCCACAAGAAAGATTGAACAACAAAATAATGCAAATTATACCTAAAAGTCTTTCAGCCGGGAATTACAGCATTTTGAATGTTTGGTAGCAAAATGAGATTTTTGTTTTGTTATAACATGAACTTTTTCAAAGAAGCAGTATTAGATAACATAACATGGATAAAATCATTGCAAAATTACCATAACTCACCATGTTTTAAATGTATTATAATAGTTCTGTTATGTAAGCTCATCAAAATTTTAGTTAGATATTACCACGAGAATAACATCAATATTTTATTACTGTGTTTGATGAGTAACTCTCTGTTTACTTGGAATAATGTTATTAACCGGTAATGGAAATTAAATTTTAAGTATTTGATATTCAGGAAGTCTTCAGTGAAAATCCCCTGTTGACTACTGCAATCAAGTTTTTGTCCATTAGAATATGCTCAAGACTTGAAATGTGAAATAGTTTTTGAACCATCGGATTGTAAATTGATTGTTATGTTTTATGACGTAATGATTGCTTGCAAATCTAGATAGTTTTGTTCTTTTGTTATATTCGTGATAATAAACAGACTATAAAGACAGTGAAAACAGGACTCACTGTATTTAGCAAGGATCATTAGGGACTTAAAAAATGATTGGAGTGTAGAAAATAAGTCATGCTCAAATATATTGGTTTTTTTAAATAATAGTGTTTTGTATAGATAACCAAGTCCACAGGAGGGTAAACTATTTAACCCATGCATGATTAACAAGTAAATTTCAGTGTTTTAAAGATAGGATTGGCAGAAATTTTAACTTGTCAATTTAATTTCTGAATTGTTGCCTTTTGCAAAAATTGTCCTTATAAAGGGATAGATCTGTTGTAGTCTGTAAACAGTGCTGTTACAATGCACTTGAATTTTGAAGTTCTCGCTACCTAACAATTCCAATACAAAGACCAAAAGTGTCAATTTTTAAAGTTGTCAATATGAAAGTGAGATTGTAATGTCATATGACTACTATCAAGGTAGCAGTGATTGATAATGAAGATCTTAGCACTTACTGGTAATAAAACAGGCCCGTTTTGAAATCTGCTTGAAAATGATTTTGTTCACTTAAGTGAAAAAAAAACTGTGTTCACAGAAATTTTGTAAAGTTTAAGTTTGCTATTTATTTATGTCAACTTACTTTAGTTGTATCATGCCCCGTTTTATATATTTTGTTGTACTAAACAATTAGGGTGGTCTAATTTGTTGGTTATATCTACTTGTACACATCACTTGTCTGTCATCGAGCCTGGGTGGGCAAGTCGTTAAGATTGCTGACTTTCCCCTGTTCATGTGGTAAAGTTTCCAGACACCTACCCAAGGACAGGAGTTTCATTGGTCAGCTTGATAGCTGTCCTGGCTTTCCTTCCCCTTAGTAAACCTGATAGTCACGGCTGAAAAATTGTTGAATGTGATAATGAAATCCAACATCCCAAGTCACTTGCTTGTCACCTGTGAGTTTGACTTAATGGAAGTGGAGTCAACTCAGATGTTAAGTTATTAAGTTAAATAACCCATGACTTGCCAAAGGTGACTCTGGCTTCCTGTACCATCAAAACTGACTGCCGTGATATAAAGCAAATTACTGATAGTTGTGTGGATTAAACCCAATTTAAACGAAACAAACAATTTTCATGCCCTTGCAGTTTGTATTTTCTTGTTCTTTTTGAGAAGCATAAATAGTAAACATGTTAAGCTTATTAATATGGTAACAATGTTTCATTCCAAAGAAACATAAAATCAGATGAATTTGTATAAGAATAATAATAATTTTGAAAACTCTTTGAAATGTAGGCTTAAGGCGAGTAATTGCTAAATTAAGGTCAATTTCAGTGACAATAAAGTAGTAATGTGATAAAACTATTTATCTGGTATTCTTTGCTATGTTGTCAAATATCAGCTGCTTGACGGAATATGAAGCTTGCTTACTCATACACTAGCACTTACTTGCTCAACAAAGCTTCATATTCCAGCTTAAGGCAGATATTTGACGATATCAGTATGATTGATTGATTTTTCAGCTATTTCTTAATCGGGGAGGAGGCCAGAGTACCTGGTGAGAAACCCCGACCTTCAGCAGAAAAACTGGCAATCCTGGTCAAATTAAGGTTGGAATTGAGCACACCTTGCCCCAAAACGGGCTCAAACTCACAACCCGAGAGTTGACACACCGGTGATCAACAGTAGATATGACTAACTACCTTGACCACTCAGCGATGAGACCCTGATATTGGTATGAAGAAAACCAGATAATATGTATAACTCAGAAATATTTTGAATTTATTTTTAGGATCCAGTAAATCCTGGTGAAACTGTGATAGTTATCAAAAGTCTGGTACCTCATGGCGTAGCTCAACAAGATGGTCGTTTGGTACCAGGTGATCGATTAATGTTTGTCAACGAGAATAATTTAGAAAACGCTACATTAGATGAAGCTGTTCAAGCATTGAAAGGTGCTCCTCAGGGTATTGTCCGTATTGGTGTGGCCAAACCCTTGCCATTTGCTAGCAGTTTTCCTGGGCCTAATCAGGTATATTTACCATTTTGCAGTGCTTGCGTTATTTTGTATTTTGAATTAAATGAAGTGGATTCTTTTGGGGCTGATTTTTATTGCATGCAATATTCCATTTTGTAAATCTCTTCAGCATTCCAAACCCAAATTGCTAGAACCTTTTTCATTACATTTGCACATTGCATATGCAGAGGATAATCTATTAGATTGAAATGCAGATCCAGAGTAAGAACCCTTCACAATAATGAATACATCTTTTTTCTGTTTATTGAAATAGGGAGATAACAGTGTATAAAAATACTTTTTTATCCCCAGACTTTAAAAAAGTAGGGAATATAGTCGTCACTCAGTAGTTTGCCTATCGAACCATAGTCATTTAGGGAATAACTCTGCAACAAATTACCCACCAACTTTTATTTGGGCGGTTGCCATGAGCCCTGCACAAGAAATTGAATTTTTCCACATCTCCTTTATCAAGTTATTGCCCTTTGTTACAAAATGGGGGTAGCCTGTTATAAAATTTATTGCTCAGTAACTATAAGAATTGAAGTCTGAAATGTGGTTTATAACTTTATAAGTGGTCAGGCAAATACTTGGTCGAATTTGGGTTCAGGTATTCAAAGCAGTCTGGAGATAGGTCCTTTGAACTTTGAAAATTGATAAAAGTTCTGAAAAATGAGGGCAGAAATTTTTTGTGACTATCTCGTCTGTAACTAAAAGAAGTTGAAGTCCCCAATTTATAATACAAATACCTAAAGGGTCAGTCTAATGACTACCTGCAATTGTGTTCAATACCTATAGGTATTCCAGAGTTATATGTCCCTTGAAAAATGAAATGCTTAAATTTAAGATAAAAAAAGCATTTGTTGGAAATTATAGTATATACAGATCTAAATATTGGTATATAAGTACATCACAATGTATTGCATCACATACAGTGAAACCTGCTTGAGAGACCACCTGTATTAAGAAACCAACCTGTTTTAAGAGACCATTTTAAAAAGCATTACATGTCTTGGATATATGTATTGAAATTGACCTGTATTAAGAGACCACCTGTCTTAAAAGACCACATTTTGTGACTCCTTGAGTGTTCTCTTAATACAGGTTTCACTGTATATAAATATGAGGTATGATCACCAAGTAACATCCTTGGATCAGAACAGAGGGAGGTCAGAAACACTTCTTTTCAAACATATGGTTGTGGTATATCATACTGGTCATAATTGTGAACAATGTTGATACATACTAGAATTGACCATATTTAGGTCATAGTTACCCAATTTCCCCTTGAAATCATAGAAATTAATGAAAACGAGGCATTGATAACAATTTTTTTAAACATGGGGTTGTGACATATGATAATGCTCATAATTATGAACATGGTTGAAGATGTGCCAAAATTCATTGAAGTAAGGTCATCACATCCTAGTTGTACACTTTGAAAATGTGGAAAATTCATGGGAACAGGTAACAATTATTTTAAACATAGGGTGTAACATATCTTAACACTTATAATTGTGAACACCTTTGATACAAGCCAAAATTAGGTAATTTGACCTGACTTTGACATATTTTTGTTAAAAAGTAGGTCATGACACTTTTATCATAAACATAGGGTTGTGACATCTCATATCATTCAGAATCAGGAGTACTTTGAACATGTGCAGAAATTCTGTAATCATGACCTGACAGTGACCTAATTTTGTGGAAAAATCTGGTCACAACACTTTTATTGTAAATATAGGGTTGTGGCATCTCATTTTGGTCAGACCTTGGTGTACTTTAGAAGCAGGTATAACCATAATACTGAAAAAATGTCATTACATTGAACATAATGACTGTATTACTATAACACTGTTAAGATATTATGAAATCTGTCAGTACTTCTGCAACTAGTCTGTGTTCACTGTGCAGTCAATAGATATGCTGTCATTCCAACAGCTCTTGTTTATATATTGTCTAGGTAGCTTCCATAGTTACCGTAAAATATACCAATCGTTTACGAGTTAAAAAACATACATTTCATTTATTCTTTTACATTTTGGGATTGTGACATTGCATGATTTTGAAGATTTATGCTTATGCATGTTTTGTTCCTTGACAGAATGCAACATTGCCATTCACCAATGCTGGAAATTATGATGCTGGTTATGGTTTTCCTAATGCACCTTTCCCTGCAAAGCATGCTGGGTATTCTGCTGAAAATATACAACGACAAGTGTTACTGGATGAAAATTCATACACTTATGCTTCCGTAAAACGGACAGAATCTTCTTCAACAAGTGGGAAAGAAGAAAAATCAAATAGAGACAGTTTTTATGAAAGTTCTGAAGATGAAAAACAAGTTAAAGTAAAACCTGTGGTATCTCCTAGAACTAATATTCCAACGAAGAACAAATATATGTCTTACGAAAATGAACAAGTTATTGCTGAAATCAAATCCACTCAAGCTTATGCAGAAAAACCAAAACATTTACCCCCTAAACCTCATCCAAGGACATATTTGTCAGATTATCTCAATACTAGTCCAGAAACTGAACCAAAAGAAACAGGTCAAAAACCTGTTGTTCCAGAAGCCTCTCCACGCTCACAGTCCCCTGTGGATTATGAAAATACATCCCCACTGTTACCAACATATGAAGAAGCAGTATCTGGTGACATGGAATTTCACATGGATGATGTGGAGGCACCTCCTGTACCTCCTAGAGAGGAGAGTAACCAAATCAGTGAAATCAATGTCAGTAATGTGTTTGAACAAGTAGAAGCGAAAATTGTAGAATCTGAGAATTCATCTGATGAGGTATTTATATTTTTTTCATACTAAGGGAGATAATGCAAAAAAAAATATCCTAACATAACATATTTAGGGTTAACTATCAAATTTGAAAGTGAATAATCTTGGGAAGGGACAAGAATAAATCAAATTATTTTAATAAGGCTCATTGATATGTTGTGTGGTGGCTTTTGTAATTATATTTTTTGTATTAACAGCATCTGGTTGTTTTTGTTTTTGCTTTTAATTATTGTAATAATATTTGGACATGGTTTGTCAAATATGTGAGCAGTTTCTTTTTATTTGGCTGTTCTGTTATGTTGCTATAGTTGTTGTTGATATTAATATCATGAAAAATATTTCCCTAGCAATCTGTGAAATCACCAACTAAAGAGTCGCCACTGAAGCGAACTCCACCCCCTATCCCACCAAAACCTGTGTCTCCCAGGATACAACAGCTGAGGACTAAGGTAATATGTTGGTGATTGCTTCACAGGTAGAAGGCATGCACTGTTTGTTTTACTAATGTGTTATTATTAGTCTTTTAACTCATAACCTTGTGTTCCAGGTTATAATGATGTTGTAATTAGTCATCTAACTCATAACCATGTTTCACATTATAATGTTGCATTTAGTCATCTAACTCATAACCATGTTTCATATTATAATGTTGTAATTAGTCATTCAACTAATAACCTTGGTCCTGATAAATTGCTGATTTTTATACTGGAGTACCCTTTTCTGTCAATCCATTAGTCTGTCCATCCAACTGTCCATACCATTGTGCATGCAACATGTCTTTTTGTCTGTTTGCAAGAGTTGTTGGCCTTTTCCATTATCATGTGAATTAAACCTTGTGCATACAACAGAAATGGATCACTTCCAAGTTTTGTGTGGTGCTTCCTCATCACATGAAGATGGGCATAGTATATTGTTTAGCCTGTCAGTTTGTTTGCAAGAGTTGATGCCCTTTTCAATTTTGTGAATTGAACCTTGTCTGTGCAACTAGTCATTTATCTTTTAAGGTCATACTTTCAACATTTGTTTGTGATTCTTCGTCATCATATGAAAATAGGTGTAATATATAGTGTAGTCTGTCAAGTCTGTCCGTTTGCCTCTTTCCAAGAATTTTTGCCCTTTTCCATTTTTACATGAATTGAATCTTATGAATACAGTTTGTTATTAATCTTAAAATTGATCATTTCCACAATTGTGTGATGCTTCCTCATGATATGAAGATAATCATATCTTTTCTGTTAGGATATCCATTTGTCTGTTGGCAAGAGTTGCTGCCCTTTTCCATAATTATGTGAGTTAACCTGCTTGTGTACAACTATTCATTTATTTTTAGTGGGTAATTATTGTATTTTGTATAATTCATTCCTCATTATCTGAAGATGTGTATGTGTTGTCTGTCTGTCTAAATATCAGTGTATAAGATTTATTGAAAATTATTTGTGACTGTTATGGTAATGGAGGTAAAGTAAGTTAGGAGTATTGTAAGCAATTAAGGTTTTATATTTTTGGGTCGATTATTGTCCAAGTCTTTTTGGTAGTTGGTTGCATTGACCTGCTAAGATCAATGGACTTTGACCTCTAAAGTTGTGAGTTTCCACCTAACATCTGGCTAAATACAAAAATATAGGTGTTCTTGGCCTATTTGTGAAAGTAACCGGTGTATAGTTGGCAAAGTCAATGGTTTTCTCCTGGCACTGTCTCATACAAGATTGTTCATGACAGTTTGTCTGGAAAATTGGTAAAAATGATGTTAAACACCAATCAAATGTTTTATTACTAAAACACAAAGGCTTGCTGAATTTAGTTGTATAAAATTCATGAAATATGTCATGTTTACTTACACTGTAGTATAATATATTATAAATGTGGTTGTGTTTATTAATTGTAATTTTCACGACTGAAGATGTGTAACATTTTACCAGGGTATAAGTTTCACATACTCATTAAATAATAGTGTGATACTTATATTGTTCAAAGTATTCCTGTGGGGGTCATTTTCACACTTTTCTAGCAAATGTAAAGTAAGGCAAAAAATAACCTCCACACAAAATTTTACACTTCTACAATATATCAAATATTGCAGTGCTTAAATTATTTCAGGTTCAGTAAAAGGAACTAAGAAAATGACCCAGTCTGTATCGTTGAAGTTAGGATACTGTATAGGATATGTTTCTAAATTATAATGAGTTTTTCTTGTGTAGTAATTTTAGCTTTTTAATATTTATTAATTGATTTATTGTACTGGTATTTCTTAGTTGAATTGTGGTATCAAAATTTCAGATGTCAGTAGTATATAATGCTCAAAAGTAATGTTCATTAACAGATATAACAATCTTGTTTCTGTCTGGTAACTTTTTAGTTGTTTTAGTAGTAGAGTGTAGATGACTGTCTGTTAATATGGTGAGGAATTATGTTATTTTAAATAAATATAGTCTTAGATTATTGTCTTTGTAACAAGCAGTTGGTTGTTATCTATAACAAGCAGTTTGCTAAGAAGTTAATTTTATCAATGAACTTAAAAAAAATCAGAAAATCTGTGTAGTAAACTTCCTCAAGTACACAACGGAAAATGCAGAACTTGTAACAAGTATTTATTCCATGTCATTTAAATCAGAAGTAATCAGGAATCTATAGGAGATATTTAACCAAATCTTACCAAAGAATGAGTAGTACAGATAACCAAAACTTCTGATACAAACACTTATCACTGTTTTGTTCAATTTTCCTTTGATCTTTTGCAATGATAATTTTTATTCTCACACTACTTGCTTAATCTGAAAAATTATCCATGATTCCATTGTTCAATGACGTCACATGCTACTTGACATAACTAACGGTGCCTTGGCAATACAGCGATAAACAGATCATCTGTCGCCCTTCGATGAGATATTGACGAGAAACTTCCTCTCGTTTTACAAACATAGATAATCTATATTTATTAGGTAATTTTAACCAGAACCTCTAATACAACCCCTTGTTAGGTAATTTTAACCAGAACTTCTAATACAACCCCTTGTTAGGTAATTTTAACCAGAACTTCTAATACAACCCCTTGTTAGGTAATTTTAACCAGAAGTTATAATAAAAATACTTGTTAGGTAACTGTAGCCAGAACTTACCAAAGAACTTGTAACAAGAATTACTGAGGTACTTCCGTGAGAAAGGCTTTTATTGATTTTTGGCTCAAAAGGTTAAAGGTCAAGTGACCATTATTAAAAATGTGGATACAAGATAATTTCAGTAAGGATTGCATGTACTTGAAAGCATAAATAGCAAAAAGAATAACACTCAGTAAAGTTAATATTGTATGTATGATGTACTTTGTTTTTAAAAAGTATGTATTATGTGATGTATTTTGTACGTGTTGTCTGTGTTTTGCATGTGACGTGTATAGCCATGTGTAACAATCACCTTAGCATTATGGATGTGTTGCATTAAAATACATGCACATTATATGTAGTAATAGTAATGATGTAATGGGCCACATGGTAAACTTTTATGTCTATTTATTATACCTCCTGCTAATATTATATCAGAATGGGTTCTAACCAGTGTATACAGCTTTTCTCCCTCAGATGCAGGTGTGTATAGCAATGCTTTTTAAACCATTTTCACCAACAGTGTTGATTTTCTTCTGAGCATAATTAGTCACTGTGGGAAATTTTAGCCTTAGAGGTGGTGAACTATTACTGACCTTTTTCTTACTACCAGTGTAAAAAATATATCGGAAACATTTAGTTACAGATAGTACATAGACTAAAACCATTTAAGTGTCCTATACTTAGAATACTGTTAACTACCTGAAAACTTGGAGTCAAAGGTCAGAAAAACAAAACAAAAAAGAAGAAAGCCCTACAAATTGGTGTAGCTGACACTGCTTGATTACTGGCTAAAATTTCAAGTTATCTTTAACCTGGGATCTATTTTAAACAGTAATTGACTTCTCATGGTCTAAAGTATGTTTTAAAAAATCTTTTCAAAACAACAGTTATATAGCATTCAGCTGACAGTTTCTATGGAGACCTAATTTTGATCACTGACAGTGTTAGTGTAAGGACAAAACAAAGCAAAATCTATTAATAAGGGACCCAAATAAGAAATTAGTGAAGCTGCTGAACAAGATAGGGCACATATACTGTCTTGAAAGTTTTGGTGCTTAAAAAGCAATTGCATCTTTGGCATTCAAAATATGGTACTAATGTGTGACATTTGTCAGAATTTCATTGTGCAGGCGGTCAAAAATATTTACAAAGAGGTTTTAAATTATAGTTTTGGTATCTTCTGTTTTATCTTGAAATATAATGAATATCATTCATTCTCTGTTGATATAAAGATGTTGAAGTTCATTGTCTTCCTGGTTTATTTTTCAGGAAGCACCTCCACCACTACCAGTTTCTTCACCACCACCTCTTGACAGCCTCATCAACAACAGTGCATTGGTATGTAGGATAAGGGGCCTTATTTTATCATGCATTTATTGTAAATGTTGCCGTTTATGTCTACCTATTCCTCATCCAATGTAACAATTTTTCAGTTCAACAGAGATTTTCATATCCCCCGCAACGAAGTTATAGGGGTATACTGGTTTCACTGTGGTGGCATCAGTGTCTGCGGCATCATCAGTATACATTTCGTGTCCACCCTAGAACTTTTGAACCAAATGAAGGATTTTATTAATACTGTGCTCAAATGTTAACCACAGTGAGACTCTGTGTCACCAAGGTCAAGATCACAAATGGTACTTCGAGACATCAAGATGTATACACTATACATGTATGTCTTAGACACAATTTGTCCTTTCTGTAACTTTTGAACCATATGAAGGATATTAATGATATTTTGCATAGATGGAAACAACTATAAGACAATGTGTCATGAACAACCCTCATGGCTGTGCCACCAAGGTCAAGGTCACAGATGGTACTTAAAGGTTATTAAGATGTGTATGCTATGTCTTCTTAGACACAATTCGTGTCTGCTATCTAACTGTTGAACAAATTGAAGGATTTTAATGATACTTTGCATAAATGTTAACAACTAGCAGATAATGTGCCATCTCGTGGCCATGCCACCAAGTTCAAGGTAACAGATGGTACTTAAATGTTATCAAGATGGGTATGCTTTTTGTCTTAGACACAATTTATGTCTCCTCTATAACGTTTGAACCAGATGAAGGATAATATTGATACTTTGCACAATTATCAACAACTATAAGATGACTTGTCATAAACAAACCCTTTGGCCATACCACCAAGTTCAAGGTCACAGACGGTACTTAAACATTATCAAAATTGTATATGCTATGTTTTCTAGACACAATCTGTGTCTGCTCTATAACTTTGAACCAAACAAAGGAATTATTGATATTTTGAATAAATGTTAACCACTATAAGACAATGTGTCATGAGCAACACCCAAAGGCATGCCTCCAAGGTCGAGATCACAGATGATACTTAAAGACTATCAAGATGTGTATGCTATATGTCTAAGACTCAGTTTGTATCAGCTCTGTAACGTATGAACCAAATGAAGGATTTTATTAATGCTTTGCACAAATATCAACATCATTTGATTAATGCCGAAGGTCACAAAAAAGACACCTAGCGGGTGTATTAGTCCTGCCTTGCGGACAGCTTTAGTTAAAAAAAAAAGAGGGATAGCCAATTTAAAACATTTAGTTCTCAGTAAATGTAAGCAGCTGAAGTTTTAAAAGTGGAATGTAACTTCTAAAGTAATCATTAAACAAGAAAAAGAGTCGAAATATTAAATTAATTTGTAGTTGTGACCCTTAGATTTAAAAACTGATAAAAAAAAATCCCGGAAATGAGGGTAGGAAATTTTTGCGATTATCTCCTCTGTAACTACAAGGAGATGTTCCAAATATATAATGCAGTTCCTAAAGAGTCGATCTTCCGCATATATATGGGATTGGGTTCTGTACTTACTGTGTAGGCGTTCAAGAGTACTGTTGCTTAAAATTGAAAAATTTATAACCTGCAGATAAAAGAAATCATTTTCTGGAAGTCATAGTATACAAAGATCGTAAAATTGGTACATAACTACATCACAGTGTATTCCATCACATATATGAATACATAAATATTATACATTTTCGAGGCAGAGGGTCATTTTGACCTAACTGTGAGTGACCTGTTTTGTTAAAAAGTAGATTATAAAGCATTTACCCAAACAGGGTTGAAACATATCATATCATTCAGAATAAGTAGTATTTCGAACATGTGCAGAAGTAAGTTCATCAAGACCTGATTGTGACCTGATTTTGTTAGAAAATTGTGTCACAAGACTTTATTGTAAACATAAGGTTGTGACATCTTATATTTCTGAGAATTGGAATTAATTTTAAGCATGTAGAACCTTACTGAAATAAGGTAATTGTAATGAACATTAGGACTGTATTATAACACTGTTATCATATTACGAAATCTGTCAATACTTTTGCAACTAGTCAGTGTTCACTATTCAATTGAGGGATATGATGTCATTTCGACGGCTCGTGTTTTATAGAAAGCGCAAAAATAAATGATGTTGTAAGAAATTGAACGGATATTCATATTTTTTGCTGGAAAACTGGGAAAACTGATGATTTCAGGTTTTAAGTTTTTATGCTCCCGCCTGCTAAGGCAAACAAGACATGTAGTGTTCTTGTCTGTGCGTACATGCAGACTCAGATTAACTTAATGTGTATGTTGAAGGAATCAAGGCAACATCATGAAATTTTGCGATGGGATGCTCCTGCTGGTGAAGTGAAGGAAATATGTGCAAAAAAGGATGCTGTAGCTCACCGACTTCATTTTTCAGTAGCGTTAAACTCAGGTTAACTTAAGTGTTTCAGGTAGTTCATGTGGAAATAATCAAAGTATCACCACGAAACTTGGTGAAATGATATGTATATATTTGAACTTTAGATACTATGTTGAGAAAGCGTGCTGTTATCTAGATTTCACAGTTCAGTGACTTTGTTTTTGCTTGGTATAAAACGAGTATTTTTGTTTTTACGATAGTTTATAAGTTAGTACTTTAGGTGTCATAATGGAACTTTTTAAAAGGGTGAATCTATAGATGAATTATATTATTTTTGTGCAAATAGGATGCTATGTCCTAGATTTCATGGTTCAGTGATGTTATTTTTAATCAGTATAACACAATATTAACTTTCGTGTTTGAGGTAGTTTATAAGGAAGTATTTAGGGTATCATGATGAAACTTGGTGAAGGGTACATCTGCAAGTGAACTATAATGTTCATTTGCAGAGGATGCTGTGACCTAGATTTCAAGGTTCTGTGACTATTTTAATTGATGTAACAGGAGTTAACTTTTGCGTTTAAGAAAGTTTCTAGGGTGTATTCAAGGTATCATCACTTCTTTTGGTAAAGGGGTATATTTGTTGATGAAATATAATGTTTATACGAAAAATGATGCTGTGACCTAAAATTCTAAGTTCAGTGATTTTGTTTTTATTGGCAGCATAACATGAGTTTACTTTAGTGTTTACGGTACTTTATAAGGAAGTATTCCAGATCTTATCATGAAACTTGATGAAGGGGTACATCTATAGGCGAACTATAATATTCATGCAGAAAAAGGATGATATGACCAGAATTTTACAGTTTAGGGACTTTATTTTACGCTTAAAGGATCCTCGGTGGCCGAGTGGTCTAGATAGTTAGTCATATCTACTGTAGGTCACTAGCATGTCAACACTGGTGTTGTGAGTTCGAGTCTGGCTCAGGACGAGGTTTGCTTAACTCCAACCTTAACTGACAAGGATTGCCAGATTTCCTGCCGAAGATTGGCGTTCTCCCCGGCTTTCTGCCCCAATATGAAAATGGATGCCACGATATAGCTGAAAAATTGCTGAAAGTGGCGTCAAAAGCCCATTCAATCAATCAATTAATTTTACACTTAAAACAGGAGGTTATTAACCTTAACAGAATGATTGCTGTAATATATATATGGCACTGTGTCCAGTAGACACATATCCATTTGTTATTGCTTAGTTTTTATTTGAACTGCTATATTCCAGTAATACTGGGTTTCATTACATATCATTGGAAATCGCTGGTGGAGGGTATCACCAGCCCAGTAGCTAACACATCGATGTTGACCCGATATCCTTTGATATGTTTTTGTTGAAATTTACCGTTATAAAACAAGGGAAACATTCTAAAACTAAAGTTTATCTCTCTCAAAGCATAGGTAACCTGAGATGGATTTGACATTACTTTTTGGACATTTGGCTTTCAGTGCTCTTCAATTTCTGGTTTTGTTTAGATTCCCAAAAGTTTTTGCCCTGAGTGTCACTGACGATACTTAAATATATAGTTGCCGATAATGATAATAACATCAAGTCCAAATATGTTCCTGACTGATAATAGTGATAGATGAAGTCCAAATATGCTCCTGACTAATTGTTAATCTATCAAACTTGGAAAAGACATTCTGTTTCATAACTGCAATAGCCTTCCACTTAAAGTTATCTTCGGTGTGTATCATTATGACTACAAAATTCTGATTATAAAGGATTTTAAAGTACACAAATTTGATATAATCTAGGGAATAAGTTACTTGCGATGTAACTGAAAAAATTATAATATGAACAATTAAGTATACATGTACGACTATACTGAAAACTGAAAACTGCAGATCACAACAAATTAAATAGACTCAGCTGTGAAAATTAAATAGTCTATTCTGTTTAAATGTACATACCCTTTTTATCACATTTCCGCCTGCAAGTTTCAAATAATTATGATATTAAAAAGCAATGTTTCTCTGCAGGAAGTTACTTGGAATACTGGTTTCTTGGAACTCACAACAGAATAAATACAGAATTGAACGTGATTGTCCTTGGAAACTTAGGCTTACCAGATGAACATGGAGCACATTTGTCTGAATTCTCGAATGTTGAATGCGATGGAGGATCCAGCAAATGGTGTGAATATGCAGCTATTCTTCAAAAGATTAAATTCACGGTGGAAGAAATTACCCTTGTACGTGGAATAGTGTTAACATTTACAGGTATATTTCTATCATTATAAACATTTTATTATTATTCAAAGGAGCGTAATAGCCGAAGCTCTATCTATCCATCTGTCCAACATGTCATAATTCCTTTTATCCATTCGAAGAATTTCAGTGACTTCTGTTTCAGAAGTCGTATAGTTGTAATTTCGCATGATCACCCAATATTTCTTTTCTGATATAGACGCTTTTAAAACTACAAAGTGAACTGACCCAAAGTTTACATAAATAATCGATGGATTTTCTTATGAAATCAGTTTTTCGACCTGAAAATTTAGAAAATACAAAATACACAAATCACATGTCTAACTAATTTATCAAATATGTTTGTGGTGTTAATCGTATGGAGGCGGTTCATCAAGAACAAAATTATATGTTCATACAACTTTCAGATGTCGAAAAAAAAACCCCAACTAACTGTAAGGTTTCAATTGTGAAATCGCCACACGTAAATTATAATTGCATAAGTATGTATGTGAAAGGTAAAGCTGTCAAATCTTATTAATTTAAATTGTGACATCTCTCGTTCTTGACATAATAAACATCGAAATGTGTGGTACAAAAGTCTTGTTATTCAAGTTTACATTTTCGAAGTATATAGTACACAATGCAACATCAGAAATTTTACCAATAGCAAAATCATTATTTGTAAAAAAATACATTTGTGCGTTTCAAAATTCACAGTTTGACAAATGATGGTATGCGAAATATAAATTTGCAATTTGTAATTTCGATATAAATCTTTAAACTCATTCAGATTCTTAATCTGGAAAGCTTTCATAGACTTAGTAATTGTACCTTCGTGATTAGGTCCTTCTTTATGATAGATAAAAGACCCAACAACTTCCGCCTCATTTGTAAAATGGGCTTTGCCGCCAGCCGAAGGCCCCTCATTTAATGCTTGATTTAATACAGCTGATATTATATATGTTTATGATTTCATCATTATCATCACTAAAAAAGCGGCTCATCAGGTTTATTAACAAAGTATTTTCTGTCGTAATCATATTGTCTTATACCAGATTTTGGTGGTTCAAAATACGGAAAAGTTTCATAAATCTTGTTCATGTTTTTATGTGGTTAATTTTTTGTTTAAATGAAAATTATTTTATCCGGAAACTTAACAACTGTTATCCTCATATCTTTAATGTCATACATATGATCACCAGTTGGGGAAAACCGGGAATCAAAATATTTTTTGTATCTATCTACTTCATCAATATACTCTTGGTACATATCTTTTAAATTACTCAGTTCCTTGATTTGGAACTCACTCATTCGCATCGAGTTACCGAAAAGAAAACGCTCATCTTTATAAACAAACCTCACATAAACATACGCATCACGTGTAAAGCCCACTAATTAATGCATGACCTGCTCCGAAAAAAATTAGATCAGTGATTTTGTCTACGTCATAACTGAATAAATAGGGATGATTAACAAGATAATGTCTTATGCCTGTGTCTTCCTCTTCATAACAACTAAAGTGTTCGTTAATTTTAGTCATGTTTTTTTATTTGGTTATTTTCTTGTTTTGAATGAAATTTACTTATTTGCTTTATTCATATGAGGTCTGCTTTTTGGATGTTGATATTTTGACCCGAGAGTTAGAAATTAGGTCACAATGTATATGAATCGTGTCAACTGAATTAGTGATATTAGGGGTTTTGGTTCCGTATTCAGTTTCCTTAACTATCTTTTTCTCAAACCCGATTAAATCACTAAAGTAACCTTCGGTTAAATCCAATTCAACCCCATCTAGTGTGATTAACACCTTGAAACTATTGAGATCAAATTGAAGTTTAACTGGGGAGGGATGGATATGCTCATTGTATTCAAAGAATTCAGATATGTAATTGTTCAAGTCTGTATATGAATAGGCTCCATTGGTAAATGTTAATTCTTTCCATGTGTCTCGTAGTTTGTATTTGATAACTTTGTTTTTGTATTCTGGGCTCACATTGAACCAGCTATATGTCATGGAATCAATACGTAACAAACCAAAAACATATTTTTGTTTGGGTCAAGGTAGATCGCTGGATTAAATTTCGTGACGAAAGTCACTAGGTGTATTACTTGCGTCTTGTTGTCTGGCTTGGTAACTAGATAAAATTATATTTTGATTCATTACTTTTATTTAAACAAATTTTGAATTCGTTTGTTTATTTTTTCCCTTACCTAGAATAGATAATATTTCATCCGGTTTAACTTTAGGTACTTTGTTTACTTCGTTCACTTCGTTTTCCTTTGTTTTTATAATTTCCTTCATTACTTGTCCAGGTTTAGCAGGAGCAGGGGTAGTAATTTTATCAACAATTTTTTTTCTCCCATAAATTCACCTAATTTTTTAGACCCGAAATCTAAAGCAGCAGTTCCAATTTCTTAGCGGTCTCAGAAACTAATTTCTTTGTTGTGTCACTCGTGATTTAGCTTCCGATTTTGCTCAACACATCAAATATTCCTTTACCAGTGCTTGTCGCAGTCATTTGTTCCCTTGTTACCGGATTGAGATGAATATACATTCCAATATTTTTAGCGTAAACTTTCTTCACGTTTTTAAACTTGAAAAAAGTAATGTTTTATTTTTTTTATACCTAGGAATGTAATGTTTTATTTTTTGTTCGTGACGTCATTTTCGTTCCTATTTTAGTTTGTTTACAATTTTTCCGACGGCCGTCGGAAAGTTTGTTTGCTGTTGGCATGCGCAGTGACGTCATGTCACTTCCGGTAAACCCATTTACTCCCGTTCATGCCTTGTTCCTGCAGATAAAGCCCCAAACAACATCGTCTTCATCTGCAAAAAACATTATATAGAGTGTTTAATGACAGAA
>JAOXYI010000001.1:2583848-2594012 GCA_028566495.1 Lithophaga antillarum
CGAGAAGATTTTTCATTGTTTTTCCCATAGGGTCCTATGTTAAAACTATGTCCGCTGATGGCGGCCATCTTGGATGGCCCTCAGGTCCAACAGATACAAGTCTGAAAGGGGACCATCCAAGGACCATTCCACCAAAGTTTGGTCTCAACTGGCCAAGTAGTTTCATAGGAGAAGATTTTTAATGATTTTTTGCCGAATTTTCTATTTTTAGCCGTGGCGGCCATCTTAGTTGGCAGGCGGGGTCATCGGATATAATTTTGAAAGGGGACCATCCAAGGACCATCCCCGCCAAGTTTGGTCTAAATTGGCCCAGTGGTTTCAGAGGAGAAGATTAAAATGTCAAAAGTTTACGACGACGACGACGGACGACGGACGGACGGACGACAGATAACGGACGCTTCATGGTGGCAAAAGCTCACATGACCCTTTGGGTTAGGTGAGCTAATAAGCTTCTGAGTCTCATATAGTGTAACAACATCTTGAATTGTGGTAGAAATCAGGTGAGGTAAACTAAAATACAGTCAATTCTCAAAATCTGTGATTTCTGACAAACAAAAAACAAAAAAAACAACCTTTGCCCCAAAACTATGTCATGGCTTTATATAAAAATCAATAGATTTCTGCATTGCACTGAGTCTCATGCAGATTAATGTACTGGTCATGAAAATCAGATAAGGTATATACAGAATGTACTGTTCAAAAACCAGTCAATTCTCAAAATCTGTGATTTTTGGGTAAAAAAACAAAATTTTCTAGAAAACTAGTTCATTGATCAACATCAAAATCAATAGGCTTCTGAGACTCATCAAGTTCAATGTGTGGGAACCTGGATATGGTAAAGTCAGGATATATTTTCCTGAAACAAGTCCATTCTCAAAATCAGTGATTTCTGAATAAAAAAAAGTAGTTTTTCCCCAAAACGGTTTCATGCATTAGCACAAAAATAAGTTGGGTTCTTAGTCTCATATATTTTAACAACATCTCAAATTCTGAGAGATATCAAATAAGTTAAACTTAAAATATTGCAAATTCTCAAAATCTGTGATTTCTGAATAAAAAATCTACTTTTCCCCCCAAACTGTTTCATGCATCAACAAAAAAATGAATTGGGTCCTTAGTCTCATATATTTTAACAACATCTCAAATTTTGAGAGAAATCTTGTAAGTTAAAACTAAAAATATTGCAAATTCTCAAAATCTGTGATTTCTGAATAAAAAATGTACTTTTTTCCCAAAATTGTTTCATGCATCAACACAAAAATCAATTGGGTCCTTAATCGCATATATTATAACAACATATCAAATTCTGAGAGAAATCAGATAAGTTAAACTAAAGATATTGCAAATTCTCAAAATCTGTGATTTTTGAAAATGATTTCTGAATAAAAAATGTACTTTTTTCCCAAAATTGTTTCATGCATCAACACAAAAATCAATTGGGTCCTTAATCGCATATATTATAACAACATATCAAATTCTGAGAGAAATCAGATAAGTTAAACTAAAGATATTGCAAATTCTCAAAATCTGTGATTTTTGAAAAATATTTAAAACATCATTTTTTGAGAAAAAAATATATGATCAATTAAACAACATATCTGGTGCACATCTACAGTCCATAAGGAAAAAATTAAAGTAAGTTTGGTTAAATTCTGCTATGCGGTTTAGGAGGAGTTGCGGATAAGAGAACCCAACCCCCTTCCTACAGTATCCTATGGGAAATATTTGAAAAACACATTTTTTTGGAAAAAATAACTTTTTTGAAAAACAAAATAGCTAGTGCACATCTACAGTCTACAAGGTAAAATCTGTGCAAGTTTCGTTAAATTCCATCAAGTGGTATAGGAGGAGTTGCGGATAATAGATAAAAGTGTGACGCGGACGACGACGCGGACGCAAGACGACAGAGTGATCCCTATGTGTCGACCTTGCTACGCAGGCGACACAATAAAATATATTCAGTGTCAAGAAAAGCACAAACATGACATTGTTCCTTTAGTCAGTTTTAACTATATGAATTATTTCAATCGGAGATCCATTTTCTGCATAAGAATGCGTTTCGTTTTATAGACAAATTTTCTTGCTTAAACTGTAGTTACGCAGCCTGCATTTTGTGTCGAGATTCAGGACAACATGCGTAAAATAATGTGTTATATGAGTTTCGTATTATTGTATGATATCAAAAAGTCCAATTTGCTCACCAGTGCATACATGTATAATTGTATTTACCGATTTGTTAAGAGAGGCTATGTATTTTGAAAGATAATGGTATCTAGACAAATAAAGTTTATTGAAGAAAACGATCAGGCACACAGTGCAACATTAGATAATACAAAAAATCTGTAAAAACATACAATCGTTAAAAATGTACATGACTTTTTTGTGTATGTCCGAAATTACCAAAGGTCTATCCCGAGGTCTATTTGTTTTGTCAACACAATTTTATGAAATCGTCGAATTTTTAATCTAAATCTCCCTTATATATTTTATTATTACCCCCAAATCTGTGCATCGTAACATCAAATCGTTAGCTCAATCGAACTTTTTGTTTACATTTCTTGCAGTTTTGATGTGCCATCTGTCCATATTTTGACTTTGCTACACAATCAATCCGTCCACCACCGGGGGTAATCGAAAGAGTGACATTTTTTTAATTTTCTAAATAGCGACATATCAAAAGATCTATATTTTAGTTTTTCAAAAGAGCCTATCCATTTATCTGTAATTGGGCCAAAATTAAAATTAAGTTTGTTTCCCCTTACCCGACCGACCCTGTAAAAATGCGCCGACTGAAATATTTTTCTTGAAAAATCACGGCATTTTTTTTTTTTCATTTCGCTCAAAAGTTCGCTTTTTTTTTAAATTTCGTTTCATTGAATGATCCGTATTTTGAACATTCTTTGAAATCATTGTTGCCAGTGCGTTTGCAGCAAAGTATAAACAACGTATGAATGGAATGGAAAAGCGATTACTGTGAACAAATATGGCAATTCGAAAGAGGATCGCACAAAAGATCTGTCTTTAGAACAATGTAGAATAAGAATAATTAGAATTTTGATGAAAGTTTGTATCCACACTTGTCGAATGAATCATTATACCGAACAGTGATGCATCTGGGATCCTAAGAATTTTTAAATTCGAGATACTGAACGTTTCCAGTAAAACTGAAAAAAAAAAAACTACTGAAATCGCTGTCGTTGATTACGAGGGGAAATCGACGTTCCCGACTATGACAACCGAAAACATTGATGCCTTTTATTTTCATTAATAAAGATTTTAAAAATGATACATACATCTCTGATCTGATTTCCCCATTTACATAGCCCTGGCAGATTGAATTTTTAGACCAGTATTTTTTTTGTACAACAGTCTCGTGGAGTTTTCTGAAAAAATTGAAGGAGAATGGCGTTCTTCTAATTTTTTGTGTGACTTTTCTTCTCTGAATTCTTGGTAAGTTTTCCATTGAATGTTGAAAAGTTCACTTTAAAGACACATTTCTACCAAAATCAATTTACTCTGCCAAATTTCTTTATTTAAAAAAAAATTGAGACTGCAATAAATATTAAAATAAGTGGCTAAATTGAGGGTGATAACCCCATTTCGGTACGCCAGATTCCAGGGCTCTTTAAGTGGTATTCCGTATGCAAGATGCAGTGTACCGTACGCCAGACAGTAAAAAACAGGGGTCAAATCGTACACGATCACTAAATTCTCACCAGAAGTCAAATTTTATTTTGGTACGCCGGATTCCAGCCCAAAATTAGAGAGTATTCCATATTCCAGAGGGGCAGGGGTTGATACCCCCTAAATTAAAGTATTTTTGGTCTTACTAAACAGAGACAACTAAAGACAATTAGAGTCAACAAGAGACAACAAGGAAAATAAATACAGATAAATCAAATATTTTAATTTATTTTTTGTTTTTAATATATTTTTATACATTTGCAAATATAATTTTCATTAGAAAAAAGTAAGATGTGTTATAAATGTGGATAATAGTAAGAGTCAACAAACTGAGATCGTTTTATGTTCATAGCCAAGTTACTGTTACAGCTATTTACAAAACAGTGGTCCCCCTTTAAACTGATTGTGAATTACACCTATTGGTCAGTGTCTTTTGTTAACTAAGAGACAAGTTACCTTTAAATATAGGTCAGTATATAGGGAGAAGCCAGCATGCTTTTCTTGTTTGTTGACATGATCGCCCAACCATGAACCCATCATACTGATGTACTTTTAGCATTGAATTGTTTATATTGATGTATGATTCAAATATTTACAACTACTAGTCAGACAATATTTTATTAAAAAATCATAAATTATTTTATTAAAATTTCTTTGTAATTTTAGGTACCAATAGAATGTGATTATCTCCCTTTAAAACTTCAATTTCAAAATTTTATGTTATTATTTGTGTTTATGATTTATAAGATACTGACATTGATGGAAATGATTTAAGATAATTATTCTGAAATGGTTTTATAGTATTTGGACTGTTATTTAATTTACTTACTAATATTTTGCAACTTGCTGATTTACACACAGTTTTGTAGTTTGAACTTCCTTTAATAAACTTACATTGTGTTTGATCTCAATCCATTTCTGTTTAGATAGGTTGCTAAAGAAAAGGCCTGTGGCTGCCCTTTTTAGTGCATCAATAAAACATAAAATTCAAGCAACTAACAAACCATTTATTAATACAAGAGGACAGGAACAAGACAAAATCAAACATTTACAGAAACCAAATTTAGTAAATGTTCAGTCATGTTGCCATGACTGTCACCATCAAACTATTGCCAGCACAAGAGGACAGAACTTGTAAAACCTATTAAATTGAAATAGTGAAATCAATACATTACAAGTATATTCAAACAAGTTTTTTTTAAGTAGAAAATCGCGTGTAAATTAGCAAGTTGCAAAATATTAGTAAGTAAATTAAATAACAGTCCAAATACTATAAAATCATTTCAGAATAATTATCTTAAGCCATTTCCATCAATGTCAGCATCTTATAAATCATAAGTACAAATAATAAAATAAAATTTTAAAATTTAATTTTAAAGGGAGATAATCACATTCTACTACATAGGAATAATGGTACTTGATAAACAACTTTAACTAAAATTACAAATAAAAAATAATAAAATAATTTAAGATTTTTTGACAAAACATTGTCTAACTGGTAGTTGTAAATTCTTGAATCATATAGCACTGTAAACAATTCCTTAATAAAAAATACATCAGTACATTTTTTGTACTTGTGCTTTATAGATATCAGTATGATGGTTTCATGGTTGGGTGATCATGTCAACAAGCTGGCTTCTCACCTATATACTGACCTATATTTAAAGGTAACTTGTCTCTTAGTTAACAAAAGACACTGACCAATAGGTGTAATTCACAATCAGTTTAAAGGGGGACCACTGTTTTGTAAATAGCTGTAATAGACGAATCCTTGTAATACTGCAAGAAGAAAGATTTTTAAGCACTTTTGGATAATTAGAATAAGTAAAAAGAACTTCTTATTCTAAAAAATATACTACTGGTATTGAAGAAATATTCAAGTTTGATTTCATTCAGAATATACAACATGTACAAGATATAAATGTCTCTTTCATGAACTCAGCGTTAATCATCTCAGTTTGTTGACTCTTATAAAAATCATAATTTATACATTACCCAATTTTAAATGTGAAAAATATGTTTGAAAAGGTATGTAAATATATGAAAATAAAAAATAATTATAGTAATTTATTTATATTAATTTAATTTTCTTGTTGTCTATTGTTGACTCTACTGGTCTCTAGTTGTCTCTGTTTAGTATGACCGGCCAAGAGTCTTTTTGGCCTTAGATATATTTGTTTATTATTTCAAAATGAAAATTCATTTGAAATTTCGTTTTTTTTTTAATAAAGCAATGAGAACTAAATTGTTCTCAATTACAAAAAGCCCAAAAGGCTATTTAGTGACACAGTTCTTAGAAAAGTATAATTCATAAAAAGAAATAAAAGCTGCAAGTTTGAATGCAACAAACCCTCGATCATCAGCAAATCGCTTCATGTACATTATCTGATAATAGAGGAAAATGTGTAGCATGGGGAATATATAGTAAATTTATATGCAACCCTCAAACTTGACAAGTTTTAATACCCAGTCAGGATCACCATATTTTTCAAATTAAAGAATTATACTGGTGGGGGCATGGTAATTCACAGGTACGTCTGACATTGATACTTGAAAAATATGGAACCTAGATTCAATTTACATGTATGTGTGGTCTACTCCAGTCACAAGGACATTGATATTTACAAACAATTTCTAGTCTGAAATTAGAAAGTATTCTAGTCCCGCATAACATGTTATAAGCTGTTTTAGTATCAATAAAGTTCCCATTGTTGTTTTTCTGTGTTTCCTGTGTCTCAGACATATTTCAGGAATGTCCTAAAAAAAAATATATACCTATCTACCTACCCACTTCCAAAATGGTGGGTAGGGTAAGGGGAAACAAAGATATTTTTAATTGCGGCCTTGTTTCTCTGTTTAACATGTTAACTGTGTACCTACATCTGTATTCTGTTCTCGAGATTTCAGACCGATCGCCCCTGTCCACCAATAATAATCATGTACATTAAAATTCAAATCAATTTTTACTTTGAAACTTTTTTTATCTATGAATGAATCGATTCCAGCTAGGGCAATAGCAAAATGTATCGCTGAACTGACAGTGAAACGTTGGTTGTTCGTTTTTCCCTGATGGGTGTAAAACGTCAATTTGATCGGGAAAATGTAAAGAAGACAACATCCTTTCGCCATTGCACAATAAATCGGCTTTCACAGATCTTAGACTTTCCGAAATCTTAGATAATACGTGATAGACAAAACACTCTTAGATTACAAAAAAAAAAAATCAGATTGTTACGTATTTCTTCATCATACAATTTATTTCTCTCATCTGTCGTCGTCGGTTGCCTACGGCGCGTTTGACAAACGGGTATTTGATCGGACCGTCGAATCGAAATTGGACGACGTCACAATACAAGTACGACACAATAGCATGAATGCGCATAAACAATACCAGGATTCCTCTTTAAGTGTACAGTCCTTTGTCACCGTATGTAAATAGTGTACATAGCCAAGTTCTACAATACTCAGACATCTGAGGGATGAACTGAATCGATCGAAGAAGAATTTTGTTTGGTTTTTAATTATCAATTAAAAAAATCAGCAAGGGAGGTAATACATGTTACATGATGCAAAGGAAGTAATCAAATAAGCTTAATCATCTATTGGGAGTATGTTAACCTTTAGACCAAAAGTGCTAAGACCCCGTGGACCCCCTCACCTTTAATTGTACAAATTTGAATCTTCATGTCCTACTGATGTTTCATGCTAAATTTGACTGCCTTGTTGTTGCTGGTTGCAAAAAAGATTTTTTTGTCCATTAAAGCCTATGTTAATTTTTGGACCCCAAGTGTTCGGACCCCATGGACCACAGGACCTTCAATTGTACAAACTTGAATCATCATGTCCTATTGATGTTTTAGGCAAATTATGACTGCCTTTCTATTGCTGGTTCTTAAAAATAAGATTTAAAAAAAAAATTTCCCTTAAAGCCTATGTTAAACTTTTAACCCCAAGTGAATGGACCCCATGGACCCCCGGACCTTCATTTGTATAAACTTGAAACTTCATGTCCTACGGATGTTTTAGACAAATCATGACTGCCTTGCTACTGCTGATATTTCAGAAGAAGATTTTCAAAGCTTTTCCACACAGAAACCCATATTAAAACTTTGGACCCCAAGTGTTCGAACCCCATGGACCCGTGGGCCACCATTTGAACAACTTGAATCCCCACCTATCAAGGATGTTTCAGACAAATCATGACTGCCTTGCTACTGCTGGTTCTTTAGAAGATTTTTAAAGCTTTTCCCCAAAGAAGCCCATACCCAAGTGCTCGGGCCTCATGGACCCATGGACCACCATTTGAACAAACTTGAATCCCCACCTATCAAGGATGTTTCAGACAAATCATGACTTGCTTGCTACTGCTTGTTCTTCAGAACAAGATTTTTAAAGCGTTTCCTCATAGAAACCCATATTAAAACTTTGGACCCCAAGTGTTTGAACCCCATGGACCACCCTTTGAACAAACTTGAATCCCCACCTATCAATGATGTTTCAGACAAATCATGACTGTCTTGCTACTGCTGGTTATTTAGAAGAAGATTTTTAAAGCTTTTCCCCATAGAAGCCCATATTAAAATGTTGGACCCAAAGTGCTCGGACCCCATGGACCCGTAGACCACCATTTGAACAAACTTGAATCCACACCTATCAAGGATGTTTCAGACAAATCATGACTGCCTTGCTACTGCTGGTTCTTCAGAAGATTTCCAAAGCTTTTGGACATTCAAAGGCGTACTGTATGGGAACCATGAAAGTTTGAAATTTCACCACATTCTCCTTGCCTGGGACCAACCGTAGTATAATGCAGTTTTGGTTCAAAGAAGGCCATTGGTTTTTCATGCTGTCAAACACTCAAGTCATCATTTTGCAAATGCATACAATTAAAAACAACTGGTGTGAATTCAAACGAATAACCACTGTAATTATCAAAAATAAATGTGATGATTTCATCAAATGTATCAAAATGCAAAAAAACAGAGGCACCATTTTCTGCAAATAAACCATTTCTACCTCGTTCGTGAGAGTCAAAGATAAAAAAATTTCCCATTTCTACATCTATGTACAACGATATGGTTAAATCATTCAGAGTAAGCAAATGAAAATTTGAAAGTAAAATTGCTTGAGTCGAGGATTCATAAAAGCAAGTTTGACCAACTCCCGTGACAATTTCACCATTGACGACACCATAGTACATGTACAAAATGTACATTTCTAATAGCGAGCGATAGCTTGCTTATATGTAGAGAATTAACGATTACAGATCCCCCTTACTCTGAATAAAATTTCTTTCTGTACCCTTTTGGAACAACAAATATTCGGATCTCTCTGGATGCCGACTTCCGGTTGAACTGGCATGCACATGAACTGATGAACTAGTCAAAAAATAGGAAAAAATAAATAAATCATAGCATCATCATGTAAATACTTGACATCCTTTAAATAAACTAGAAACTGCGAGCACAGCTCACTATGTATACCCCCCGCTCCCCCATCTGCCTAACCCCATTAGTCAGGAGATTTACATCAGATATCAAAATACAGCAAGTAGTTAAATGTTACATTGATGCACCCACCTAGGCTCTACAGTATAAAGCTTACATGAAGCAGCTAAGCTTACACTATTAAAGAGATATGGAGTAGACAAGGTTTTACATCATAGAGACCAAAGGTAAAGTAATGGTCAGAGTGACCTGATTTTGGTATGCCCAATACATCCACTTCCCATGATGCAGCCACATACCAAGCTCATTAATCCTATTTGCTATGGAACAACAGTTATACTCTGGACACAGGTGGAAAAGTTTTTACTATCATAGCAATCAAAAATTAAAGTTAAGGTCGCAGTGATCTGATTTTAGCATGCGACACACCTCTTTCCCACCATGCATTCAGATACCAAGTCTGATTATTCTAGCTGCCATGGTACAAAAGCTGTGCTCTGGACACCAAGTGGAGAATGTTTTACTATCATAGAGGTCGAAGGTCACAGTCAAGGTTGCAGTGACCTAGTTTTCATACATGACGCATCATCTTCCCATGATGCATCCACATACCAAGTTTGGTAATTTTAGGTGCTTCAATATAAAAGTTCTTCTCCAGACAGTTTTACTATCATAAGGGTCAAGGTAAAAGTCAAGGTAAAAGTGACCTAAATTTGGTATGTGACACATCTCCTTTCCATGATGCATCCAAAAACCAAGTTTGATAATCCTAGATGCTACAGTATAAAAGTTCTGCTCCTAACAGGAAGTGGACAAGGTTTTACTATCATAGAAGTCAATGGTCAAAGTCAAGGTCCCAGTGACCTAAATTTGGTACGTGACATATCGCCTTCCCATGATGCATCCACATACCAAATTTGATAATTCTAGGTGCTACTGTATAAAAGTTCTGCTCCGGACACGAAATTTACAAGGTTTTACTATCATAAAGGTCAAAGGTCAAAGTCAAGGTCACAGTGACCTAAATTTGGTA
>JAOXYI010000001.1:2668630-2680468 GCA_028566495.1 Lithophaga antillarum
AATTATACGAAAGTCCCGTTAAAAACTAGTTCGAAAAATTTCATGTAAAAATATAACTAAAAAAAAAAAAAAAAATTCAAACCCGATTTTCTCGAAAATGACAAAATCTAATCTTGAAAAAAAGAAGAAAGATTTCTTTAGGTATTAATTTGTTTTCACGCTGTAATGATATTTCTGAAAATGTAGCGATAATGAATAAACAGGAACAGAAAAACTACTTTTATACATATACCAATAGCCTTTATCTGTTAAATGTAATGTGAATTTAGTGGTAACCTTAAAATGTTTTTATTTTCATAGTTGGAAGTTCAACTCTTCATAATTATGTCATTAATTTTCGTTTCTTAAAATAATGGAACAGCTTATAAAGGTGGGAATTTCATGTTTTAGTGAACTGACTTCTGTTACTGTATGCATTATGTACATGCATGAAGTGACGGAAAATGTTGAAATATTTATAAATATTCTTCCCCACGTTGACATAACTCGGCAATCTGATTTTTTTTTTATAAATTTCCGTATTCCCCAAAAATATATAAAAAATATACACGGATGCTATATGAAGGAAACACTTCTAAATGATAAAATCAATTCCCAAATCACCGTGGCTCCAGTAGGTTACCTACATTTTGTATGGTATCTCCATACATGTATTTTTTCAGATCATACCAGTTTAGGTAAGATTTTATTCACTGTGTAGAAATAAACAGTATTTTGACGTAATGAAAATTTCACGAATTTTCCAAAAACCATATTAATCAGCTCTGTATGTACAAATTTAACAGAAACATTTGTAAACAATCTTAATATTCCGTAAAATATTGTTACACCCCATACATACGCGTACAAATAACACATTAAATTTAAAAGACCAGGCGTAGTGGATTTGCAGGTTGAATTTCTGTATCATAAGGACAAGTTGTGTTCAAAAACAAAACACTTTTATTTCCATCGGAATCACATAATACAGGGGACGGCCCCAAATTTCATTAAGTAGCTCTTGATCAAACACGTATGCCTCTGCCCTTCCCTTTGTATGTACATATGATTGGTGGGTAGGGATACAATATCGAATTCTCACAAAGCGCACGGACTCCAAGAACAAGGCGAGTACGTTTACAACGTAACAAATCTGAGAAATGCTGGATCTCTCACCGAATTTCATCACAATAAGACGAGGAAACAATATAAGTATCCTTCTAACTACAATAAAATTAATTTATGTTGAAAAATAAAATTTCGTTTGAACTTCTAATTATGAGAGTAACATCAACTCCTAATTTGAGATAAGAATTCCCACTTTTTTTAGTATTTCTTACTATAATTTATATGGAAATTGATTTGAAAAACAGCTCTTTTCAATGAATGTTGAATCTTTTGGATTAAAAATAACATTTTGAATTATGGATTTTCGAATTAATTCTTAGAATGATGTTCATTTACAATCAGTTTTATGTGTTAGGCGAAACAAGCACGTTGTACCATATAATATTTAACGTCGTCGAAAAATGGCGCGTAATATTTGTGTCGTCGGACTACGCAAGAAACGTAACGTCATAGTACCATCACTGTATGACATCAGAAAATAAACATAGGCCCAAAATAGGCCCCTTGGCACTCAATGTAGTAAAAAATAATAGGCCCAAAATAGGCCCTTGGCACAGAAAACGTTAACATTAACACCCTTTACCTACATGTAATACATTATTACAAAATACCAAAATAGGACACTATAGATACATCTAGGGCTGCAACTTACAATGTAATTGGACTTATACCTAACGATAGGGGAGGGGGATTTTTAAATTCAAAACTGTACGACAAACGTGATGATGGCCATGATTTTCCGATGGTTAATTTTCCTTTCTGAGTAGCAACGCACCAGCGTATGGCGTATGAAGTCTACATTTCACAGCCGATCCGCTACTCTAGGGGTTTGCGTCAACGATAGCGACTTCCTAAATAGAGGATTAATAATGTCACAAAAATTACTCGATCAAGGCTACGTCAAGCTGAAATTAATATCATCACTTCACAAATTTTATGATCAACGAGTTGGTCTACCATTTTGGAGCGTCCGTATTTCACATGATCATAAACATGTTCCCTG
Organism: Lithophaga antillarum; assembly: GCA_028566495.1. Taxonomy (NCBI): domain Eukaryota; kingdom Metazoa; phylum Mollusca; class Bivalvia; order Mytilida; family Mytilidae; genus Lithophaga; species Lithophaga antillarum. The sequence goes on from JAOXYI010000001.1 coordinate 2,670,741, forward strand.
TATCGTAGTTATTACCCGTTCTCCTTACCCGATTTGCGACTTGATATCAGGTTTGTGCACTGGGAAATACGACGAGTGCTACATGTGGAACAGGACATGCTTACCCTTCCGGAATATATTCTTTTAAGTGGAGTGATGTCCAACACCATTTCCACGTAAACACGACGTTGGTGTCGTCTAACAAGATAAAGGGTGCCACAAGTCATGTAGGGCAGGACATGTTTATCCTTCCGGAGCACCTGATGTCACTCCCGGTTTATGGGAGTTCGTATTGTCCTAGCTTTAGTTCTGAGTGTTATGTCTGTTTTTGTTTTTTGGTTTTTTTTTTTTTTTCGGTGATCTTCTCATTCTCGGTGATCTTCTAATTCTATCTGGACTCTGGACTACCAGGTTTTGGGTTTTTTCCCTTTTTTCTTGGGGGTAGGGTGGGGGGTTGTGACAGGAGATCAATTTTTCAGTTTTGTATTTATTGTCTTTTTATGTACTTGTTAAGTAATAAACCTTGGGTGTAATGCGTAAAGTTTCCGCTGTTACGAGTTCCAGATTTCCAGTAATGGTTTCCACTAATACCTGCATCAAACAATTCACAATTGCTTATATACATGTATACACACGTATGTATGTATGTGTGTGCGATTAAAATATTTTTGGTCGACCAGATTCCCTTTCCAGGATCGGGGGGTTTCACCGGTAGGCTGGACTTTCCTCCCCCGGGAAGTCACGAAAAAGCTGAAAAATTACTTAAAGTGATGATAACCCCAACAACCGACAATTTTCAGTCGGTCGAATATTTTTGCCGTCGGCTGAATCTATATAGAATATAGAATTATTGAGCAAAATTACAAAATTTGACAATTTTTTTTTCCATTTTCTTGTGAAACAATTTTTTCCTGGAGTAAACGTGCTTTTGCTTTCCACTTATTGCTTTTGGTATTTAAACTATTCAGCTAAGTTCTAATAAGTTTTAGAAATTTCTTTGTTAGCAAAACATGCAAAATGTGCTCCGCTGTACTGAAATAGCCTTACCAGTTCAAATGTGACACCTTGGTGTCTTTTTGGGCGTTATATTGCAATCATATTTTTTTGGCAAACTGGTATTTGGCAATATCAAAATGGTTAATGGTTAGTGGGTCAATACTACATATAAAGTTTACATAATCAAAATATAATGGGAACCTACCGAAAAAGAGATGTTAAAATACGCGTAAAAGAATTTAAAATGATATGGCATGAAGACAGGTGCTTCGGCAAATGTTTGATCTTCCTTCTGACGTTATAGGTAGAGAGAAGACATATTTAGATACCATGATAGTTACTACATGTTTCTTTCTTATGTCAAGTGATACTTACAAAATCTGTTTCATTACTGGAATTTTATTGTCTTGTTGCCTTCGTTTGCTTTGAAACTTCAGTATGATCTTATTTTATACCACAATCCCGTAGAGAATGTACTCAGATACCCATATTAAACCAATTTGAGCATAACTGTTTTATTGTTTTATTTATTAACAGACCAGTTGTGTTTTGAATCTAGTGTTTATCTAATCAATATTAGCTTGTCTGTTGCATTTATGTTTAAATCTGCACGTTACAAGAGCTATTGTTGTTTATTTTTTCCATAGTTGCAAGAAAACAGCCTTCCTTACGTTTGTGAAGAAGTACTAAGAATATTCAATGTATATTTTTTTTCAAGAACGCATGCTAAGAATTTGTCGGTATTCGATCAAATTAGGGTAAAGTAACAACCATTCCAAAGAACTTTGCAGTTGCCCGTTAATTTAGACATCTAGAACTAGTAATTGTTTTTAAAGGGAATGGATGTTTTCGACAGTTTGTCAATTCGTTAACACATTTTAAACAATTAGTTAAATGTCCAAATGCGTGTGAAATTACAAGAATGCGAAACGATGATATAACACGGTTTGAAAATCTGCCACCAAATATCCTACTCCTTCAGTACTAAACAATAGCAGAAAATATGAGCATTCTTCTTCATGTTCAAGTGGCATATAGGTTCATGACGTGCACAAAATAACAATGGTTGATTCACCGCTACACGAGGAAACTATGCATGTTAAGTAAATCTAGCGCATTTTAAAAGGGTGTTCAAATGAAATAGGATACTCAACATCCAAAAATCACTAATATTCAAATGAAACCAAAGGACGTATTATCAATAATACAATACCACTAGATTTGTAGAATTACTACAGGTCTATAAAAGAATATTAGTACTTTAGTACGAAAATTATCATTTTTGACAACGATGTATGCGTTTTTCAATAATATAAATTAAAATTACTCATCAAAGATCAATAATAAAAAAAACAAAATCTAAAATTGATTATACCCAGAACTATCCATCAAAGACTACGCTGTTTCACGGTATTACCTTAAAAGCACTTGGGTACATCAAGTAATTAAATAAATAAAAACTGATAATATTTACACTATTTGAGGGTTTCTACACTGGCGCAAAAAAATAAATATTACGATATAGATTTAAGTACATCAATTTCAAACTGATGGGATATAGATGCAAGCTTACATGAGCCAAAAGGTAAAAACATGATGATGTAGGGATAGCGCTTTCTCTGCTTTCTTCGTATTAAAGTCGCAGTAAGGCCTTTAACACTAAATTAACCGTAGTCCAGAACTTCCTTAATGTGCGTATGGACGTTACATTTTTAGATGGCGACAAATGTAATACGTATTTTGATGGTCTCATAAATAGACCGGTAAGCTAACACATGGCTAACTCCTGCAAAAACTTTCATTTGTCCGAAACTACATCAATGAAAAAATACAGATTTTAAATATTCATTGGGCGCTCACCAAGATATTTTTTAGAACACTGGAACGTTCACTTACAAATCATATACATCAAGAAGTTCTTGTGCTAAAAACTAAGACAAAATAACTTTTATCATGTAAGCAAAATAATTTTTACTTTCATTAATTAAATTTGCGAAAATAGATGAATAGTGCATGTATCAATCAATAACAAGACATTATAAATGTTTGTTTGCAGCTATGCCCCATTTCTTCTAGTATCTACTTTATGGCTAGCTTTGCACGTTAACGTTGTGGAAAGCACTTTGAGTATATTGAATTGTATGATTTATATTAATTCTTCTATCACTTAGTTACTGGAGGAATAGTGTGTTTGGCAATATTATAAGGCTATGAAGCTACGGGTGTAATGGGGCAGAATACAAACACAGCTCTTTGAGAGGAAAATGTGATTGATGTGAACATTTGCGTGGTTTGCAATACATAACATTTTATATATTGCGTTGTAGATCTTGTTATTTAAAGAAAAGTGAAGTGTTAGAAATTTTTAATGTGTACATAGCAAATATTGCCTTGTACTGTATGGTTATATGACCAAATAGTTGCTTTGATCAAATTGGTATATTTGTTTCTTATAATAAGTACATTGCAATTTTGTTTGTTATGACGATTTTTTTAATATTAAAAATTACATGGGATATTTTTATGTCTTATCTACCAAATTAATTTTTATTTGAAAATCAAGCAAGGGCTAAAGAATCCAAATCATATACTCATGTAGAGGTCTTGTGCGGCAGCTCTTGTCAAGCATGGTAATTTAAACAGACCTTCCTACCCTAAAAGGTTCTCTCATTTGGCTTCTATATGCTATGCTTTTGTTGATGTATAGAGTCACATTGCAACAAACCCTGACCCTTTTTAAGCGTTTAAAATATTTTAAAATGAATTGAATCGATTGCAGAATATTGTACACGATTAAAAGTTTGATCGTTTTATTTTTCTTTACTCCAATGCTAATAATACTTAAATTAGTTTTTTTAATCTTTTTTTTATTTATTTAGATTTTTTATTTTAAATAGAAAAACACAAATGTAGATATATTAAAAATCGTATACCCGGTTAACGGGTACCGTGTGAAAATTCAAACAGACAAATTTTGGATTTTATTCCATAAAATATCTTAATGACATGTCATATTGTAAGTGCTATGAAAACATGATTTTTGTTTTTCACTCGGGTGTATTAATGCAATCCACTTTATGGATAAAGATGTGTGCTTACCTTGACGTAACGACACATAAGTTCGCAGGTACAAAATATGAAAGAGGATTCTTTGTTGCGGTCAATTTTCATGTATTATGATTTTTCAATTTGTTGTATCCAATATCCAACAATTTTCAAGTTGGGTTACATTTACTTTGTATTAATCCAACTGCATGTGGTAAAAAAAATTCCTTCTTTTCAATATTTAGACAAATTTTTATACATGTAATATTTATGAATTTTCTGATGTATTTGTAATTTTCCAGTTTCAATTATTAGTAAATAAGTTTATATCTAGTTTTAAATCCTTTCCCTACAGTGTGACGCTTCAAAAATGTTCTTTTTATTTTTACAATTAACAGTATTTTTTAACAAAAACTCTCCACCATCCCCAGTCCTGTTATCGCCCTTCATAAAATTTTCAAAATAGCTTTAAAATTTCAACCGGCTGCACTTTCCAAAAATATGATCTTATTCAAGCCGTTTTCCTTAAGCATTACAGTAGGATTTTTTTAATGAAACGTCATTTCGAAGTAATTCTTTATCACAAAATCAAACTCAACAAAACTGTATTTTTAAAAAAATCAAAACGTGTTCATTGTTGCCAATATTCACATAAACGTATGACAAAAGCTTTAATCATTAACTTATAAAGGTAACAAATTTATACGTACCACCATATTTCTGCACGTGCTACTATAATTAATGAAGGTAGTAATCCCAAAAGAAATAACACAGTCTGCTTCCATTTTGGTCCTGTCATCTTTGCATATTACTTCCTTTTCTTGATAACACTAAGACAAAAGATAAATCACATTGCTTAATTCATATTTGAGGAATTTCAATTCACAAAAACAATTTCAAAATACTTATCACGGCTTTCCACTGCAAAATTAAATTTCACAAATTTCCACTTTAAATACTATTATTGGAACACGTTAAATTCCGGAATTTCCTCAGAATTCCTCACAAAATCGTATATTCTTCAAAATCCATTCTTTGTTTTGGCTGTGAATTAAAAGTTACAAAGTACTGATTGACAGGAGCAGTCATCACTTCAGAAAAAAAACAAAACATTAACAGACATGGAATAAACTGTGCAATCTGATTGGCTAGAGGTATTTGATTCACAAACTATTCAAAGCGATTTATAACCTAGATATCTTTGTAGACAATACTAATGCACATATCATATTTGAAGAAAGGTAAAAAAAGCTAATGCGCCGATAATACTAAAAATCTTATGAATAAGGTCCCAACGAAATTATTGTTTATCCACGTTATCAGGTAAAATCCTACACGAGTCGTAACTACTTTCAACGGTTTAAGTTTTATTTGTTTTTGGTGACAGCTTTTAGCCAATGATGTTACCGGGGAAAGACAGCGATGTAAATATAACGTCTTCACCACGGAGCTAGTCGTAAGCTTCACTTTTAATCCCTCTTTTCATATCAAAACTGACATACCTGTATTATGGCAATGATCTAACAAACGAGATGAAAGAACTGATTTCACACTAATGCACATCGCTGACTCTATATTAAATATACCAAAGGTTTCAGAAATGCGTGCTCGCATAAATCTTTTAGTGTTCATCTTTTGGTCATAAAATTCATACTTAATAGAATTTCATAAAATTGTCCAATCCTAAATACTTTGAATAAATTATCTAAAAATTAAAATTGAATGTGAGAACGCATTAAAAAAGTAGATAAAGATTGAACAAATTCAAACAGGATGGTTATACAATGTAACTTTTATAAGTGGATAGTAGGAATAGAGAACGTCAAGATTGATGCGAGATAATTGGAGAAAAAATATAATAACCCAAAATCACTTTTGATATGTCCAGTTCACTGATACTAACTGCAAACTAACCTGGTCTTATTTTATTTCATGTCAAAATAATGTTTGCAGTCCTTCTATAGCTGTTATCGAGCTAATTAAAGTGTATTAGCATAGTTTACATGCTTTTCTGATCAGGTAAATTGTCGAAATTGAAAATAAGTGCACCTTTATTGATCTTCACCAATGAATTGTAAAAATCATCACTTCTACTTTTGTTCAATCGGAAGTAATTCAAACGAAATAAAATTATCAAGAAAGAAATTGATCAAGAATGCAATATTGATTTCATGTAAAATATACGTCACTCACCTGTTTTGTCATATAGCTCTCTTTTTTCAAATATTTTTAATTCCAATTCCTTATGTTTATCCTCGAATACAAATCAATATTTTACACAGTAATAATCCACGGTTTGAAATATGTCTATCCAATACCCGGGTTCAGTTAAACAAAATTATGAGTGATTATGCAATGTATAGCACTTTGGAATGATAAATGCAATTTGTATGTGCACGAGGAAAGTTTTTGTCATATTTATATCAAGGCTGTAATCCGTAGCACGAACTTTTTTGCCCAATTACATCAATTTATCAGCAATTAAAATAAAAACTTGACAGAAATTTGATATTCAATTTCAAATTATTCCTTTAATGTTTCAATAATAAACATAAAAGCTTCCTCACAGTAGAAAATTATTAACTTGCCTAAAAGCCGTGAATAATACAAATGTCAAAAAAAAAAAATTACACTTAGTACAGCTGACTGCATGTGGGAAAGCCGAACATATGCTCGCTACCTGTTCCAATAAAAAATTACCGCATTTCCGGTATGGAAACTCCAGTCATAATTTACTTAAAGACACAATAAACGCTTTAACAAATATATCAGATGGTTTTCTCTGTAGTTCTGACTTTATCTCAGAATGTTGATCTCTGACATATGTAAAACGATTAAAGCGTTATCTATTTTACTGCTTAAAACGTATCATCACTCAAGCAAAATAGGCATAGTCTTTCAACACAATCTACTCCGACGTATCTCTACTGTTTGTCGCACTGCACAAACATTCGAATGGACCTAACACGAAAATTACACACATGCAGATCAAACTGTGAAACACTATGATAATAATTATTTAACTTTAGTTGCTGGATACTCCTTATGTAAGCCTTTTAAATTTGTTTTATTGACAATTTTTTACATCTACTTCGATAATATGATCAATTAGTATTATTCATTCTCCAATCAGTTGAAGAGTATCATTAAGTGCCCTTATCAACGGCTTTGAAGGATAATCCTGATTTAGCGGTAAACTATTGTACTACATTAATCACCAACATAAATCCGATACCTATAAAACTTTTCAACAATTGTAATTATAGATTTTAACGCTCTTCTTGTCTTAAGCTATGTTTCATGCCGTTGTTTTGTTCAAAACCACTGTAAAAGTTACGTGCAACAGTGAGAAAAGCCAACAAATTATTCGACGTTAACGCTCAACAGCTACATCCCATCACGAGGTTATTCACGGTTGTATGAAAGTGGCGTTATGATCGAATAATGTTTTCCCGCGGGAGGCGTTTCTAACCGTACAATAAAATTAAGAATGCGGACTGTATTCTTTTATTCTTTTAGAATATTTCAGCAGTAGTTTGCATTTTTGTGTCGAATTACATTTCAGAACATGTTTGAGTTTGAGGGAAAATCTGTAACCCGTCATTATCAAACGGTCACTAGTAGTGAATATTGTTTATACTGGTGTTAAAACGTCATGTCATGAATTTTGTAGCTGAGGGCCGAAGTTTATGCTACCAAACTTATAATTAAATCCGCGGGATGAATATAATTAGCTTAATGAATAGGTACGCTTAGTACGTTCCTTTTTTAATTTGAAAAATTAAATCCTGCCCTTTCCTGTTCTATGAATCTGCGTTGGACCAATATTTTTTTTTTAATTTTAGAAAATTCTAGATTGAATAAATTTTAATGAAACACGAGATAAAGGGAAACATTATCAAAAAGGTAAGATCAGTTCGTTAAACGGCATTGTTTTAAACTGTTGACATACATAACGATTTCAGGAATAATAAGGTTCAAGTCTACTTTATATGAAGAAAGATCATGAAATTAATTTCAGTAAAGACTGAATGCTCTCATAGGCAGTACAATGTTCTTCAGAACTAGGCCCAAGTCTGCCGTGAAGATATGTTTCTGTAGTTTGACGTGTTGGATCTTAAATTAATTTCCTATATTTCAAGAAAATTCTGCAAATAACGAATAACATATAATTCTTGTATCCTGTTATTTTGCTTTCATTCCACAGATGTTGAACGAAGGTGTCAAATTTTACGTTGCGAAATAAAACTTTGTAATAAGAAATTTATTTCAGCATTGTAGCTTGACTTGAAACTAATACTTTCATTCAGCAACAAAACAGCTTGTTACAAAATGATAATCCAAACTCACTTGCGCTTGAGTTCATATGAAAACCGTCCCTCCTCATTCACTTTCATTCATTGTGAGGATTTAAATGCAAAGGAAGAACAAGATAATTAAAATATCACATGTTTGTGGATATAAAACCTAAATTCTATTCAAATTTGAATTTAAAGTTCCCATTCACTGAGTTGTTTGGGAGTATAAGCCCTGTATTGAGAATTAAATACATATTTATAACGAACACCTACTGCGAAAATGATTCCCAAGATTTATTTTACTATATTTGTATTTTCTATATGATTATTACTCTCCCCACTATGATTTTTCTTTTGTTGTTATAATGGCAGATGGTAAACAGCAATTTAGCATACATTTCAAAGCAGGGAAATTAAAAGTTATCAGAATTTTTTTTATTTTGTGTTTTTTCCCTTGATACAAGTATCTGAGACAAATCCGACAAAAAAGATACATGTAAACACAAAAAAATGCACTAAAACTAACAGACAGTACGAACCCACACAAAATACCCATAAATTCCAGATTAATAAAATCCGCTGTAGGAAGATCTCAAAACTTAACTAACGGTGTGAAAACTTCAAAAGATAGGACATGAACCCCCCACTAAAGGCCTGAAGTAGAATTCGAATGACATGCAGATCGTTTCAAAGCGGAAAATCATGTTTGACAATGCCCATCAGTAGTAGCTGAAAAATAATCTTTCAAACAGAATTTTCGGAGTTCCTATGTCTTGTAGAGGTAGCCATCATGAATTGTTTATCAGCTTGAAAAACAAAAACAAAAACTTGTTACATGTTTTTTTCAAAGATTTTTGAACATGTTTCTCGTACAGTGATATCTTGAACTATGTCCGGTTGTAGCCACCATCTTAGATTTCGGATTGACAAAAAAAAACCGAACTTTGTAAAGACCTATCTTGGTAGTTGTGTTTTATTGAGAAGAAATTTCAGAAATTTTTAGCACATTCCCAAAACAATCTGATGTCAAACAACTGGAGCAGTGGCGACCATTTTTGATTTCCTATCAGCACAATAAACCATACTTTGCATAGTACCATCCATGGACATTTTTGCCAATGAACGGTTTCACTGAATGGTATCTACAAAGGCGTTTAAAGGTATAGGGTCTTACAATAAACAATGTCCTGAAATGGCAGCCACCTAGGAATTATGACCGGTAGGAAAAGAAACAAGAAGGACCATGCATGATGACTGGAGTTCCGAAAACATCTTTAATTGATTGATTGACTGATAATTGTTTAACGTCCAGTGAGCAATATTTCAGCTGTATTCAGGACGAGAACAAATTAATCAATACTCAATAATTAAACGGGGAATGGGATAGACCATTGGGCGGAAAATTTTGAC
>JAOXYI010000001.1:2743441-2755921 GCA_028566495.1 Lithophaga antillarum
ATAAATGAACATGAGTAATAGGTTAGTTGACATAATTTATACCAGGACACTTTAATTGAGTAAAAAGGATTAAGAAGCATTTTCAGTTAAACAGATATCTAGCTTTATTTAAGCAAATTAAAGTGTAACATCCAAATAAAACAAAACAAAAATAAACACAAAGTATAAATAATGTTCAAATAGTAAGTTAACTGGTAGCAGATCCATATTCTCAGATGAGGAACAGGTCAGTTTTAATGACTAACTATGGACTTGTACATCAGTGCTCTCATTTAGTTGTTGGCCATACATATTCCGTTCTGTAAGCTTTGTATATTATATAAACAAATCACCTGGTCAAGCTGGTTTCACTGGCTTAAATCTATCACCTGATGTCAAAGTGATTCATGTCTTCAAGTGCCAGTAGCTTGAATATGTTGTGAATTTACAAAATCTACCAAAGGACCACCAAACAATAAATTGGCCCAGCTAAACTTTACACTCTTATTGGCCAAATGTCTACCAGTTATTCTCAGGTCTCTCTTTATTTGAAATGATGACCATGTAGGTTTAAATTACATACAGTAGAACTTTGGTAGCTTGAACACCAAAGGGACCATCGAAAATAGTTCAAGTTATGGGGTTGTTCGAGTTACTGAAGTTCGTAATTGTACAATAACCACTGAAGGGACCAAAAGAGTTGTTCGAGTCAGCCATTGTATTCGAGTTATTGGTGTTCGAGCTACCGAAGTTCAACTGTGTGTATATTCTGTGGTTTATTTGGTGTTTAATGTCACTTCCAGCAGTAGCATGATGGGGAAAATTTCAGTAACGAAACTGATTTAAAAGTGTGATGGGCTGCAGAGAGAAGGTAATATTTTGATTGCCACTAGGAAGGAAGGATATAACCTGTTAGACAATTTAGCCAGTGTATTGGGCCAAACATCCTACTCCTAGCAAATTGTGGAAGCTTTGAAGTGCCTAGAACATGGCATTCTGTGAATACAGGTCCTCATATTATCTCCATCTGACTGATGGTGTACACATTAGTGATTTCCCAAGAAATTTAGTATGGCATGGTTATTTGACTTTAAGAGGAAATTTTATGCATGCTTTTACAGTTTCTAAGGGAACTCGGGAAGATCAATGCATATTGGTTTATTTAGTTTTCCTGCTTAATAGTACCAAAAGAAGTTTTATGCATATGTCATGCTATTACAAAAATAAAGAAATAGTTGCATTCAGAATACTTGGGTAATTTTACAAATATTACCTGGGCAAGGGCAGATCTTTTCAGGCAGCGTGAGGCTGGAACATGAAGGCATGCTTCTGTGCCATGCTAAATTGGCCTTGGGGGGAAAACACTGTCTATTCTATTTCAGTTGTATTTTTGTAAATTTATTTTTTTTGTATCCTTTGAAGTAAACAGAAGTTTAGAAAGGTTACTTAAGTTATCAGAGGCTGTTCCTGGTACTGCAGACATAATCAATATACAGATATTCAAAACTCTTTTTAACTTGATGTATTCAGTTGATTCTGTTCACAGGCGATTTGTTTTGTTCACACTTAAATAACATTTAAGTAATTCAGTTTCCAAGATAAAATGTAAATTACAGAGAAAATCAATCAGCCACATTGTGTTCTTTCTCTAATTATACAGCAAATTCTAACAGACATTTTGGGAAAACTAGTTACAATTGATGATGACTTTGAAGACAAATGAAAAGGGAGGAATAAAAAATTCAGAAATAGTGACAAACTGATAGTCAGTATGGAGTTTTTGCTTGCCATTTTGTTAGCTGTTTGAAATTAAGAAGATAGTAATGAAATTTGCCTGTCACGAAGCAACTTCTTACAGAAAAAACGATGAAGTGTCATGACATTTTATCCTTTATCACATGATATTTGTAGCAAATAAAAAGATTTCGTTTGCATAAAGTCAGCAACGATTAGTTCAAATTCTGATTCTAGCAAATTTTGATTGAAGCCTTAATAATGTAAAAGGTTGTGTGAAATTCTTCATTGATTTTAGATAATGCAGATTTTATGGTATGGGGAAAATCTTAGAAAAACACATAAAAGGCATTTTAGAGAGGTTATTGTAGAAAAACAATGTCATTGTTCTATTTTTAGTTCTTGGCAAGATTTAGCTTTATTTATTAAGTACACGAGTTCACAAAAGTTTAAATACAGTTACAATGTTAAAGAATTTGTGTGGTATGTTTTTATTAGTTCATAGTTAGATTTGATGCCATAAGAAAGATTTCTGATTTTACAGTGGTCACTGAGTGAGTACTGGCAGTATTACTTGTGCCTCAGCAATTTCTGGTCTTGGTATTGAACTTGTTTTACATGTGACTTAGCCATCTTGAAAAATCAAGAGTTCTGTGTCCAGCTCTGCTCCAATTGCATGTGGGCACGGAAACCTCGACTTGTGAGGATGGTGGCTTAGTATTTTCCTAATTCTAGTGGTCTTACAAGAACAGCAATGATTTATCACTGTTTTGAAGAAGCCAGTAACCGATTCATTATATTAAAGTTTCATATTTTAACCCTAGTTAAAAATCTTAATGGCCCAGAACAGGGATAATATCTTCAGAATGGTATGATGTTAGCCCAGTTTCTTTTCATTTACTCTTTTCCTTGGTACTAGTACATGGACTTTGGAAGTTTTTTTTTGTTGAGAAGTATTATGCAGCAGATCCTTTGAATTAAAGTTAATTGTTTTGCTTTGGGAATATTTTTTTCCATTGCATTTCATAAGGAGTTACTCCCCTTTTAACACAAAATTTATTCTATTGCAGGTACAGTTGAGGACCATAGAGGATTAATATATTCTTACCACAAAAAGTAAGTATCAATGATTTATTTATATGTCTGTTAGTATATATGAGTACAGATAGAGTATTACAGTGAATTTTCACAGTTATTATTTGGATTATTGTAATAAAATGCTCCCCTACAATGTTTTAAATGACTTCTTTATGGCATTTTCTGTTGCGGAGTTGTCTTTTTTATTTGTGGGAGAAAAGTTAAGCCATAATCCAGTTGTTAACAATGCTGTAGGCTTTTCACACAGAAATCAGGTATTTGACAAATGACTACTAATATGAACAATAGAACTGATCAAAGTAAAATGTTTTCCTACTGTCTATTGTTAACTATTGGTAGGTGTAGTCATAGTCAAAGAAATCATCAGAGAAATGTATTTAAATTAGGTGTACATGTAACTTTCTGTCCACAAAAAACTTTGGAAGGCATTTTTGTGATGGCCAGCCTGTGAATTGTCAAGTTAGTCTGTTCTATTCTTTTCATGTAAGTTTGTTTTAAATTACATGATTTAAAAAACAGTTTTCCAGTGATAATTATAAGTATTTCATTATTTTTTGTTTAGAAAAGACTTAGAGGCATCAAAACATTCTGCTGACCTTCATGGTATTTGAGTTGAGTTTGTTAAAAAATGTGGAGGTTGAGCTTTCATTGTAGTTGAACTTAATTCATGATCTAGAAACAGAAGATTTATTATATCAATATAAAAATATATTTAGGAGATCAGGGCTCATGATGTAAAGAAGTAGGTCATGCTGACCATGTTCTGTTGTCTGAAAATATTCTTAGAAGTGTAGAATTAGATGAAAAAATAACTGAAATATGCAAACTGATTTGCTGGTTTTTTTGTTATTTTTTTTTGTTTTATTGTAATATAAACATAAATAACAATATCAAAATACTATAGACCCTTTATTGTGCCCATAAATTCCTTTGATAAACATCTATGATGTCAGCGAGATCTCAAGTTACTTTAAGTGTATAATGTTCAGTATTATGTTGTCTTACATTTAAAAATTTCACAATTTATGAATAAGAATAGGAGACACAGGTGAAATAAATAAGTACATTGTATATTGTTTTCTTCACCTTTGAGTACCCCATCTTAGCTATAAAGAAATTCTCCCTGACATTGGTAGTAGGAAATACTGTTACTCAGAATTGACAGGAATTACTACTACAATAAGTGAACAATTGGTTTCCATAGTGAAATGAACAACTCAGGTTGCACATTTCTGTCATAATTGGGAGTATATACAAAATATCTTCCACCTACATTTTTACTGTGTATTGGTGTGTAAACTGTCGACAATGACCAGTAAAAGTTTATATTGATCTTAGAGCCAGCAGCTTTTATGTTAATTTTGTGTGAAGATTACACTGTATTTTATATATAGATGGATTAACATCAAAATGGTAAGTTTTTTTTCATCAGGATCATTTTGTGCTTCTGTAATTCTGTTTAGAATCAGGCCTCATATTTTTGGATATGCATTAAAAATAACACATGATGTATAAATATTGATTAATTTATATTAATCGTCCAACATGTAACAGGTTTTCTCATATATTTTCTTAATGAGATTGACAAGCTTATCGATGATAAAAAATCATTTTAATTTCTGGTAGAAAAATATAGTTATATTGTTGCTGTAAACTGATAAAGGAGGTGTGTACACCTGAGGGGAGTTTTACAAAGATCATATTATAATGTTGATTGATTTATAAATATTACAATTATATCTGTGATTTATTTGGAATCTGTTATATGCAGTGTTGCCAGTATTAGTTTTATTTGTGCATTAGAAGGAAGAATTGGTAGTATTTTCATATTTTCTTAGGCTGACAGTTGTAATGTAGCATCATTGTTATTTGTTCCACTTTCTGCTTACATGAACTTATATATATATATATAGGTTTCAGGAAGGTTTTAATGGAAAGTATTGATTTAAGTAAAAAGTTCTTTTTGGTTTGATCAAAGAGTTGATTAGTTAAAAAGTACATCTTGTCTACCTGCAGAATGTATAATGAGCAAGACCTTGAGAGAAGATTTCTTGCTAAAGTAACAGGTGTCAGAATTTTGTCTTTTAAGAGAGTTATTTAAGAATGAGTGAAAAGAAATTTAAAGTTAATTTTCTACACATCATTTACTTCTTTGATCATGATTTGTAAACAAGTCCTAATGCACAGCACTGCTATTCATCTGCACAACAAGACTTGTATTTTGAAATTACAGGGGAAGGTCAGATTAAATATTTGTACAGGGGTTCAAGAAGGTTAAATGCTACATAAGTAAATTCAGTGATAAGAACTCCTCTGTTTAGTCTGAATGCAGTTTCCATGCAAGATTATTTTTCTTTGACAGCATTCTGTATTGATACTTCTTTTGACTCTGTTTTGGATTAATGAAATAATATTGTATGATCTTGTATTGCAAGGTTGACATTTAAATTTGAACTTTGGATTTTAATAATTTAATCATTCACAAAAGCATTAGTTTTTGTGTCAATATTTGTCTCTTTCAACCTGATGTTAAGAACCACTGGTGGGTTATATAATTTATGAAGGTGATATGGATTATCTCCCCTTACAATGTTCATAAATATGGCTTCTTTGAAGTAGCTGCAGTATGCAATCTGGAATTAATTAATCGTGAACATTTAAATATAGATTTTAAAGAATACATAATCTCTTCCAGGTAAAAATACAGGTATCTGTACAATCTGCAAGGGGTTTTAACATGCATTACAGGTAAAAACACATTGTTTATGTAGATTTTGATGAAACATTTAGATTATACTGAAGATAATAATAATGATAATGAAACTAGACCTGTTTAAGTAGAAATACTTGGCATTCTGATGATTGGACAACAGATGTATATAGCAATCTAAGTGCATGGAGTCTATAATGTTTATATTCTTAGGATTATTGTAAATAAACAAATCTTCTTCAAAACAGATGGTTTTAGATTCATGATAGATAGGAACTCTTAATTAAAGGTGAAATGGGTATGCATGTTTATATTTGTAATCCAAAAAGGACAAAACTTGATCTGATTTTTTAGGTGTTTATAGGAAGTCTCGTTTTTTCATTTTGAGATGTCTACAACAGGTACTGGAACCAGGAAATTGTAATGGTTTTAATTTCGTGAAAAGACCAAACAGAGTTGAAATTAAAGCAATTACTTATCTGCTTACGTAAAAATATAATGGAACTTGTTAGCAAAATGTAAAAAAAATGTCACTGTATAAGTACATTTGGAGTGCAAAATGAAGATCCCTGTTCTTTGAAAAATGTGAAAATTTCAAATTGTTGCTATTACATATATTAAATGTATTAAATAAATGACTGTTGTGAAAATTTTAGGCATAAGTCTAGGTACCTCTAGTCTGTTTAAATTATATGTAGTATTCTCTTGACTGGTGTGACACAAGTGGAAGATGGCTTGTAGCATATACTACACTGTCACAATATGAGAATTTTATGGCAGGTTGCTGTGTAAATTTTCAGACTATTTCAGAGTTTCAAGGGTGGATAGTTTGCCATGCTTACTTTAGAGTTAATTAATTAATTAAATGAATAGAGAAATCGGTGAAGCTGTGCTTTGAGTTTGAAAGTGCTCAACTGTGCAACAGTTTTTATATTTTTCACTGAAATTATACAGGACTATTTGACTAAGTACATCTGAAGACCTTAAAATGAAACAAAAAAAAAATTTCCTGAATGGATTATAAAGTCATTAATATGTACTTTTAATGATTTTAATCTTGCAATGATTTTGATCTTGTTTGGATGAAAGCCAGTGCCTATGGCCACTAAAATGCAGTTGAAATGATACATGTAAGATTTTGCCTCCAACAGTGCAAATATAATTAGGAACTTCAGATGATATAAAAAAACAAAACATGTATGTTATAATTGGATGATTGCCATCATATTTGACATTTATAAACATTTATTTTGGGAGGTGAGAAAAGAATACTACAGTGAAGTTTCCAGAAGCATAATGTGTCACTTGTCCACATATTTAAGAAGTTACTTCAGTAAAACACAAAGGTAAAGGAAGAGTAGTTACTGTTCTTCATCTTGAAGTCATAGTAACATTTTAGTCGAGATTTAATGATGAGCAGAACTTGTATCAGACAAACTCTATGCTGCAGTGGCAAGATTACTTTTTGTGATAAATGCAAGATATGGAGATCTACAAATATACAGATATCATCTCTGATTAATTTTTAATTTTTGTGAAATTGAAAAAGGGGTTTGCAGATCTACAAAAGACGGGTATCATTTCTGAAATTGAAATGCAATGTTTTCTTGCAATCTCAGCTGTGATGTAATTTGTCCTTCAGTGTGCATTTGTCATGTTTGCAGCTGTTTTTGAGTGCAAATACCAGATAAACAGAAGAACATCTTTCAGAATTGTTTGAATGCACTCTGATGCTAGATTGTCTAATCTTTCCTCCCACATAATGATTACATCACTATTGTTTTGGGGAAATTGATGTATTAACTTTGTATTGATGTTTCTGTGCGTAAGGTTTCATTTACAGTCTAATTTGAAATCCAGTAGCATTTCTGACGGATTTGTGTTTCTTTGTACCACTTTTTATCCTCAGCTTCAAAAATTTGGATATAGTTGTTATGCAGTTCTCCATCGGCATTTTTTTTGCAGAATAACCTTGCAACAAATTGCTGTGCCTGCTTCATAACTTTGCAACAAATTGTTGTGCCTGCTTCTGTTTTTGCATGCAAAGTGACATTTGGTGGCCATGAGCCCTTCAAGAAATTGAGTTTTTGTGCTTTCCCTTGATAGAGTACACATGTATTTCTGTTAGGGGGTTGTCAATTTTAAAATGTTTTTCCTCAGTAACTGTAGGCATTGTAAACTCTGAAATTTGGTGTGTAACTTTGTAAATAATCAAGCTAACACTTGGGGAAATTGGGTCCAGTTGGTATAAGCGTTCCAATGTTATGCTCTTGAACTTCAGAAATTGAGGGGAGGAAATGTTTTGTAATTATCTCATCTGCAACTGCAGGGAGTTCAAGATATAATCTTCTAAAGATTTGATCTATGGCTTGTATACAGATTAAAAAAGTTGTACCTGAGAGTTTGTTTCAAGGAACCCATATCGGGATTGCTTACTTCTTTATGATAAATGCTGTATCTGGGCAATTTTAATATTACTGTCTCCCCTGCCCTTTCCAACTAAGACGTGGTATTAAGTCATATTACAAATATTGTCTATGCTGGACACAGTGACGTACAAACAATCAGATAATTACTGGACTTTCTTATATTAGGGTACTAGATAGCTAGCCTTACAGATGTTTACAGGACAGTTTAATACAATGGATTAAAAAATACTGCATACATCTTGAGCAAGAGGGGAACTTTTTAATGATTCCACACTGCATGTGTGTGTGCTATTTTTCAGCTATTAATATGCTTATTACTAAGGTGATAAAATAATTAAAGTAATCTTAGAAATACTTTCATCACTATACTCCACATGATAGAGTGATAACAACATGTCTGATGTAATAAAACTTGGCTTTGTTATTTCACACTTTAGCAGTTGTTGAATTCAAAAGGTTGGTTGTGTTACAAGAAACACATAATTTTATTGTCAGGCCTCAAGTACAGTAAAAGTCTGGCCATAATGATGTAAGAAATACTTATATTAAGTTTGTCCTGACTAACCATAACAAGATACTCCAGACATAATTGCTGTACCAGTATAGACAATTAAGATACAATAAATATTCACATTCCATTATAATTACTCTGTCATAATGTAACAATAATTCCTGCTTTTAAGTAATGAAGGCAATGAAAAATGCATATATTCTTTCTAGAAATCGATCTATACCTAAATGTAATGTCAGTTTCATGGATAATTCCAGACAAATATGCTTTGATCCTGATATCCTGGGAGCTGGTATCATTCTTTCCAAGGTTAAGGTGATCTTTACCTTTTAATTCCAATTAACATAAGCTATGTTTTAGAAGGATGAGATCTTGATGATAAGATACACTGTTGTGTTATCTAACTTTGGGCTTTTCTGAAACAAAATGATAGGATAACTGCATTGGTAGCAATTTTTTTCTTTGTTAAAGTGTGGCACATTAACACATTATATTTTCATCATGTTCATGTGCATTACCTACCAACCAACAGATAGATACTGTACAATTGATATCAGAGATGCTGTTACTTTATTAAGGAATTTCTTGATTTCATGCAAAGAATTACTATTACCGGTATTTGATATTGAGGATTGCTGTTACTTATGTATAAAATATGCTGTTACTTAAATATAAAGAAGTACTTTAATATCAAGAATTTCTGGTACCTTAATATCAGGAATCGGCACTTGAACAGTGTGAAACCATAATTGTAGGAATATCAGTTTTTGTGGAATTCTTGATTCATTCAGTTTAATCCCTAGCAAAATGTAAATGTCCTTGAAAAAAAAAAAGAAAAAGAAACACCTTGAAATCTATGAAACTGTGATAACTGGTACCTACTTTGATGGTATCATAACTGGTACCTACTCTGACAGTATCATAAGTGGTACCTACTTCGACCGTATCATAACTGATACCAACTCTGACAGTATCATAACTGTTACCTACTTTGACAGTATCATATTTATTTATGTCTCCTTAGTCTTCGGGGTGAAGGGAGCCTGTGTTAGTTTTCCTATTAGTAGAATGTACAGTGCTATCAGATACCTATCTTTAAAGGATATAAACAGTGACAGTGAACATGATGAAGTTAATTTTCAAATATGATTTCGATAGTTTAGATTTATAATTTGTATACAAATATAAAATTGTTAGGTTATCACTTGCAGATTTGGTTGAATATTATTCACAAATAGTTGTATGCATAAACTTTGTTTGACTAGTATGCAAGGCCACTGACAGCATTGACATCATTAGCATGAATGTATATATTATGTACCATTTTCTCACTATGAGACAGGCAGGATACTTAATTGCTGTGATCAGGCTGTATATCCTACTGCAATTTCTTTGTTAGTATCTAACTTGTCCCCAGCTGAAAGTGAAAAGTACTACATGTACATCAGTACTGTGGAACAGTTGGTTTTCTTCACACATTTGTCACATGGAAGTTCAGTACATTCTGTGGAAAGCATATTGGATAGCCACAACATAAGTACTATCATTCATATGTTTTAGGACACATAGATATAACGTACAATTTGTTCTTACCAATGCAGCACTCATTATCAGTTACAAATTCTGCTGCTTTTTGGTACAGGAATGTTGATTACTCCAAATTTGGTTCTATATTTAGTATAAAAAAAATATTTTTGACAAAACAAATGGAGATCAGATGAGAATCATATTATTACAGTGCATCCTCGTTATATCACCTCCTTTTGAACTGCCTGAATTTTTTCCTGAAATGTGAGGGTGGAGAAATTTGTTTAGAAACTGTAATTTCTGGAAGAAGGAACTGTAAGAAAAATTACGGCTATAAGTGTAGGTGTTGAATTAAAGAGGGGTGGTATAACAAGGGAGCACTGTGATTTGTTATGGTTCAGGTCCTACTTTTAAAGTTACCAAGGGAATCTATGAAGTTATATACAGCTTTCAAAATTCTGTGTTTGGTGAATCATACAGAATCTTGAGTGCTGGATTCAGAATTTTGAAGTACGAAAAATTCATACAGTAAAAGATAATTAAATACTACCTCCTGGCTGAATCTGTAGGGAATTTTCAAGTTAACCTGTTCAAAAAAGTTGATGCAAGTCAATTAAGGAACACTTAATTGTACTAGATACAGTTTTAATTTCCTTTGTAGATTCAGAATATATGAGAAATAACTGGAATCCTGTAGGTAAAAATCAATAACTTCAGAGAAATATATTGTTACTTGTTTTTGCTGGCAGTAAGAAGAATGAAACCATTTTGTCACATCGTCAGCAAATACATATGTACTACCGTGGTGCCTACTTAATATTAAAAGTTAGACATTGACCCAGGAAATTGTATGTGTTCATTCAGTATTTTTGTTTCATTTCCTTATTAGTTGTAAACAGGCAGACAAGATGGTATGATATTGCAAAATATTAGTTGAGGTGATATTTGTTGGTTTTGATCAAAAAAGCACCATACAGTCATTGACTGTTTTGGAGCCTTGGTGACCAAAGTTGTTGAGAAAGTTACATGCATATGTCTGGAAATATCACTGGCCTACCAGCTCAGATATGTAAATGTTTTTTTATTGTGGGTGATTCGACATGACTTTGTTGTTTTACTGTGGGTGATGCGACATGACTCGGATGTTTTACTGTGGGTGATTCTACTTGACTGTTTTACTGTGGGTGATTTGACATGACTCTGTTTGTTTTACTGTGGGTGATTCTACATGACTGTTTGGTTTACTGTGGGTGATTCGACATGACTGTTGTTTTACTGTGGGTGATTCAACATGACTTTGTTGTTTTACTGTGGGTGATTCGACACGACTCTTTTGTGATAAAATTTTACGGTTACTTACCGATAGTTAGTGGTTTTCTCTGTCTTCTCTGTTCCATGATGAAAACCCCAGCTTTTGTTTTGAGGAGGGAATTTCGACCTCTGATATATTATAATTTGTAGGTGCATGCTTGGATGTCTGAGCTAAGAATCATTTCCATGATAAAACCCCTGCTATGTATCAAGGAGGGAGTTTTGACTATTATGATTTTAAGTGCATGTAGAACCATTGCATGGATGTCAGGACAAAGTGCCATCTCCATGATAAAACCCCTGCTGTATCTTTTTAGGAGGGCATTTTGACCTCTGATATATTATGATTTGTAAGTGTATACTTGGATATCTGGACTGGAACCATCTCCATGATAAAATCCCTGCTGTGTATTGAGGAGGGAGTTTTGACCTCTGATATATTATGATGCCAAAAGTAGCTTGTGGGCACTGAAGCTGCAATTGCTAAATGGCTGAGCAGGCAGAGATAGGTATAGGGAAATTTAACATATCTAAGGACCTCAGATGTAGATTTGGGAAGAAGCTTTGACATATGATAACTTAACATATGAGGTTGTCATGTCACAGGATCAACTTCATGATGAAAAGTCAGATGTATAATGGGGAAGAACAATTGATATATGATGGAACCTCAGATGTACATTTTGGGAGAAGCTTTGGTAATAATTTTAAAATGGCAGGTTGTCTGGAAGGACCATCTCCATGATACAACTTCTGGTGTGTGTTACTAGGGAGAAAGATTTGATGTATGATGATTTTAACATGCTGGGTTGTCTGGACTAAGGAATCAACTCCATGATACAACAGCTACTTGTGTGTTAGGGAGAAAGCTTTGATATATAATGAAACCTCTGATACATTTTGGAAGAAGCTTTGACATAATTTTAACATGGCAGGCTGTCTAAAACTAAAAAGGACCAACTTCTGATGAAATCTCTGATGTATGTTATAGAGGAAGCTTTAACCTTTAACTACTAAAGTGATTTTTAGTTCGCCTCTACGAAGTAGAGGGGGACTATTGGGGTACCCTCGGCGTCCATGTCCACGTCTGCAGGCAGTTCTCAGAAACTAAACAACCTACAACAATATTTCTTGGTATTCAGATGCACCAGGGCACAGCCCACCACCTCACAAAAAACTGA
>JAOXYI010000001.1:2784596-2795750 GCA_028566495.1 Lithophaga antillarum
TGAAGTGTGTCTTGGCATGTCAACAGAATATTGTTGGTCACCCAGGTGCTCCAAGTACAGCCGACAAAACGAAGCATTTCTTTAGAACTAACATCGTACTTGTTCAAAATTAGAATAACGGTTTTAGCTGTAGTGTCCATAGCACACACACTGCACTTTGGGTCGTGCACGGTAATTTCTTTTCCGACCACTCTCTTTTTGAATCGCGGCTAGACACAACATATCTATACAGATCGAAATGAGAAAGATGAGACTAGAAGAATTTTCTGAACAAGTTTATATACTTTCATTGGTTAATATTCCATTTTACGTCGTTCCTCGACTACAGTCGTAATTTTTATACTTTAGATGCCAAGACGGGCGACACTCAGGAGCAGGATAAATCCGTAGAAACCATTTATCCCTTAACAATTTCCATTTTGCATTGAAAAACAAGGGGTGGCACTCGTTGCGTTTACAAGCCAGTGTAAATTAAAAACTAATATAATGACATCATTGTCTTCTATTGTTGTCTAATTCATCAAGATGCATTATCGTTCCAAATAACTTGATATATATCCGTCATCTACTTTAAGGCTGTATGATTTCATTTACGGACAGATTTTCTTACTCACGTCTATTGATTTACTATCGATCTGCTGATCAATAAATCTTATTCTTTATAGTATACGCCGTCTGTACTATGACTCGTTACTTGATGTTGTACACTAAGATCAAATATGCAATTCTGAAAATATAGTCATATTTAAAATTCAGTATTACCACAATGTATTGATGCAAACTGAATTGTTGAAGGAATAATAGAAGGCTGGGAAATATATATTTTCTAGCTTCCGTGTGGGTATATTTATATACGACAAATTACCAGAATTACGCGAAATCAAATGAATATTTGCAATGGTTATATTTAGAAAGCTATTGAGATTTAAATGACAAATAATAGATGAATGAAGTGTACATCCGGCAATTTATCTGTGGATTTAAAGTTATTGATAATATAAATGTGGATTTTTTGCCTACTGAACTAATCTGAATGAAAACTGGGATTTGTTGAGAAATTTGTGCGGAAAAATGTGTAATTTCACGTGATATTAAGAGTTATCAAGTTTGATTATTTGAATTTTAATCAAGGAGATATCGCCGCTGTGCGTTCTAATCAAGTTATACATGTATGATGCAGATAGTGGTTTTAGGATGATGACGATTTGTGACTTTTGACCCTCTTTTCTCAATCAAGTCTCTTCACATCTCTGGCCGACAGGATTGTATGCTAATGAGGGAATTAAAACCACTTATAGGGTATATAAGTTGACAATCTCCTCGTGACTTGCTATCCAATCCCTGAGACGTATTTTACGTGACAGGGTTCATTCATATACAGTACCTTTAATGTATACATACATAGTATGTAATTTACTACGATATCAATTTTACCCTAAAGGAAGAAGAAGTGTCAAGCAGACGACAGACTAAATAGTATAAAATATATGTGAAATTATAAAATTTTCGCCTTTTGACTGGAAGAAAAAAATGGAAGACTTTATGCCTCTGTGGTCCAGCTTGGAAAGAGAACAGTATACACTTCAGAGACTGAATTCGTCGGGCGATGAAATGGACGTCGGCTCCGAAGGGCAACGGAGTAGCAGTCCGTCAAGTGTCTGGAGCATGGATAGTATGGATGATGAAATGTATCTTGAATATTTATTTTCTCAGGGATTAGCCGATAGTTTGGAAAAGACAATATCAGAGATGCCTGCAATTTCTTGTGAGGATAATTCAAATCTGAACGCTTTTCAAATTAAACAAAATGACTGTATGGAATCAGAGATAAGTTCGGTAGAACACAGTTTAGCAGATGATGTTTTCGGAAGTATTGATACACTAGCGAGCGAAAAAGATTTTGTAGTATTAGGAGTTGGACTTCAAAATTTAATGCACAACTATGCAGCAAAAAATTCCACTAGTGGGAACAGTACAAACATTCAGGAATACCAGATTGAACTACCATTAAAGTCGCCTAATCTTACGCGTATCAATAAGACTTACATTAACAGAACGCAGTTTACACTTGCAACGAATTCTTTACTAGCACAAACAAGCTTATTAAATACTGTCAAAATGAGAAACATAAATAAAACTTCGACACCAAGGGCAACTAGTGCAAATAAGGACAAAAATGAGGAGAAAATATATCATTGTACTTATGCCGGATGTAATAAAGTGTACAGCAAAAGCTCTCACCTGAAGGCACATCTGAGGCGCCACACGGGTGAAAAGCCGTTCGAATGCACGTGGCCGGGATGCGGATGGCGCTTCTCGCGGTCAGACGAACTTGCAAGGCACAAACGATCTCATTCTGGAATCAAACCATACCAATGTAAAATATGTGATAAAAGATTTTCAAGATCCGACCATCTTTCTAAACATCTTAAAGTTCACAGAAAAAGATAGATTACTAATTACCTCAAAAAACCCTCCTACAGAAACAATAGGGCCATGGAATAGTGCAATATATAATATAAAATTCGACGAGAGTGTTGTTTCGTGTTTATGCATTTTTGT
This sequence comes from Lithophaga antillarum, assembly GCA_028566495.1. Lineage (NCBI taxonomy): Eukaryota > Metazoa > Mollusca > Bivalvia > Mytilida > Mytilidae > Lithophaga > Lithophaga antillarum. The sequence goes on from JAOXYI010000001.1 coordinate 2,787,159, forward strand.
GGAAAATGATGACTGATTATGGAAATTAAGTTTTAAGTGTAAACTGCCCTGGGCATTGAGTTATCGCATATTTTAACATTATGTTTTCATATACATTTTTGTACGAATGGTGGCAGTAAGGACAAGTACCTGTATGAAAGTGCTTGTTTGTGATTGGTCATTAAAGATTATGCGGTGATCTGGTGCTGTAGACTAGATTTTATCGAACAGTATCTAAAAGTTTGAAAAGCTAAGTGACCTTTATTATCATATCAAATCAAGTGACCGTATCTGACATTGCTGGACAATAGTTAATATGGTCAATGGTCAAATGTCTCGTTCATCGAAGAATTCCATATTTATATTTTTATATACTCAGTAAAACTACATGTTTACCACGAAGGTGCTTTTAATATTTTTTTACAACTGTTTACCTTTAAAAAGACACTTGATGTGAATTTTATTATTGAATAGAAAATTATTTTGTTGAGCGAACTGTGTCTTTTTTTATGCAGTAGTAACCCTACATATTTTCTTCTCGTGTTACACTAAACATGGGAAAACAGTCGGTTAACTTCAGCTCATTCTAATGTTACACTAAACATGGGAAAACAGTCGGTTAACTTCAGCTCATTCTAATAAGGGATAGTTGTCTTTATAAGGAAATTCATGTGTGTTGTTGATTCTATCGTCTAAAGAAGATATTAATCTCTTCATTTGTTGTTTGTCCGATCATAGCAAATTTTTACGTTTAGATTCGTATCTCATGTAACATCTTTCCAGATTTTTATCTATAAGAATTCCAATGGATTATAGTCAACATGTATAAATACACGATTATCTAATATGTAAATGGGTCTTAGGTAGAACGTCGCAATAACTACATTTTTACGCTTTTAAGTGTCTCGCAAGTTTTCCTTTCACAGCATAAATTTCCACGTTCCGACGGCAATGTCATCGTCCGTAAACAACTGTCTTCCGTGAAATAACTAGTTTACCACAACATTTCTTACCATAAAATTAAGGCCAAGGTCTACTTACTGTTTATTAAATGTAAAATTAAAGGATCAAAAAAGGAAGGTTTAGGTGCCTGGCTCTAAAATATTCTAAACAAGAGACCGAATAGGAGCGACCTTTCAACTTATTTAATATTAAGGTTGTATTTCTATTGTATGAATAGCCTTGAACAGTAAAACTAAATGTTGATAAATTTTAAGATACTGATCTTTCTCGACGACAAAAGTAAGTGGTCAACAAAGAAACGAAGGGACATTAGTTCAGTCATGCACAGAAACTGCAAGCGCGAAGCCTAGACCATATACATGGCTATCATCTACGTTTAAGGGACCAGCAGCTTCGAAGGCTATCATACGTTTACTTGAATATTTGTCCATCACTCTGTAGGTAACGGACATCATAAGCCAATATACGAGCTTATTGGAGAGAAAGCACTTTTTTTTTCTTTGTAGACTTACTCGTCACAAAGAACATTTTATTTCATATATTGCTAGAATATATTAAACACAGCTAGTTTTCTGAGACTTAAAGAAGACAGATACAAAATTCTTCAAACAGGGTAGTAAGGACTTCAGTAAAAAACAAGTTTTAAAGAACACCGATTTTTTAAACTGACAAGCTGTTTGTTTTTCGTGTTTCAAGACTTTTCTGTTTGTTTATTTATGGCGGGCAGCTCCAAAAATATAATCCCTATATAAAGAGGTTATATTTCGACAACAATCACTTGTGTGAAATATGATATATTTAGTGTGTAGGTGATGCATTTGGATGGTTTCCTATTTTATTTGTTTTAAAAAAAACCATTCAGTGTACCGCTTCAAGTTAATGTACCACAAAATAGGTGAATGGCACTATATTTCTGTTAATGGTTATTCCGCGTCGGTCTGCGTAGCTTTGATAATGCCTAGTGTTTAAGAGATTGGAATAAGCGGCTAACTCGATCTACACTGGTGGCTGAAGTCAATTTTTTCCGGACTGAAGATACAATCGTAATCCTGAAAAATTTATTCAAGTAAAATGGGGGGAGCATTTAGATACAACATAACGAGGTTTCAAATTAAGTATAGGGTTATATAGTTCAAATATGACAAAAATAATAAAATAAAAAGTTAAAAAAAGAAAAAAAAAACTTGATAAAAACTTAAGAGAATGGTTGATTATTTTGCAATATTTCAGCCAACTGACAACGAAATAAGCTAATCAAACAATTCTATGGAGCTTAGTTCCGTGTTTTAGCTCAGATATATAGGAAAAAATGCTTTATTATATTTCATTCGGTTTACCTGTACTTTGAACAGATATTTTATCTCAACAACTGCAGAGTAAGCAGTTTATCTATTTCCCTGTATTTGAACATATAAAGTATACATACTGATAAAATGTTTACAATAATCATAACGGTCGAAAAGGTAAATTTGGGAGAGGTCCCTTCATGCCCAAAGGGCTTTGCAAATGTATGAAGTATGATAGCAGGGTGAAAACAGAAAAAAAAACTGCTCATCTGCACCAAATAAACGAGTATTTCGAAATGTCGAGTTCCAGTTGAAGTTCGAGTTAAAATTCGAGTTCGAGTTATAGTTCGAGTTATGAATTCGAGTTAGACTTCGAGTTAAGTTTTAAGTTCGAGTTAAAGTTCGAGTTACACTTTGAGTTATACTTCGAGTTGGCATTCGCAAAAATTGTCTTTTTAGAATACATTAATAGAACACATACATGTATGTAAAAAAACAAATATTTTACTTTCACGGTGCAATTTATAACAGAATAATTTTAATTACATATATCTGAGTAATATTCCTAATTTATACAGTAAAAACGGATATCTGCAGGAAATCTACTGTTATCGTTTGTTCATGTTTCTGAAGATCTCATATAACTGTTACTGAAAAGTGGAAGTGATAGCAAATTTCAGTAATAATTCAAAAGAGGTAGGTTTCTAGCGCACAAATTAATAAAAGATTATTGTTTTGAATATTAAGAAACATTGAAGATTGATATGTTGTATTTGTTTACTCTAAGACACTACAAGTGAATTGTGTTGCTTTTAAAGATACTAACCTTTACAGATCAGTAAATTTGACCAAAAGAAAACAAAAACAAAAACAAACAACAAAAAAAAAAAAAAAACGGACAGCAAGAAAAAGAAAAAAAAAATGTTTGGTTTTACGGATGTCTGACTTACTATGATAGCTTCTGTAATCTTTCTTTTCTTACCCAACTCAAGTCCAGCCATTATAACTTCAGTTCTCATGGTCAACCTTTTTTTTTGTCTGCTTTAAAAAAGTCAAATTGATTTATGAACGTACTTGCGATTAATTATGGTTTATTTGCTAATATGTGTCAAAATAAATTTCACCAATCTGAAGGAAAGTGTAGGCATTCAAAAGGCGATAAAAAATAATTTATTATTCAAATAATTATGACAAGAAACTTTTTGAATTTACGTGACAAAATTATTTTTGCTATTAATCTTCTTGGCATATTTTGTTTGCGAAAGACTGGCTATACAACAGAAATCTGTTGATTATTTGCCTTTCCCAGGAGTTTACTCACTAAATACATTATATCCCCTTTTTATGAATGAGAACAAAGTCTTTCCATTTTAGTGGGACATGACACGGTGAATAAAAGACGTTCCGAATATATATCTATTTAAAACGACTTTTTTACGCTAGGCAGGTGCACGTAACATTAAGCAAACGGATAGACGTGATTGTGGTTTTACGAGATGGTTTTTTACGGTATCATAAAGTTTTTTTTTCCATTTTGACAGTTTCATTTACCCATTGTCGAACCTCTTTTGGCATTTATTACTGAGTACTATTGCTCTTCGAAAAAAATACTGAAAAAAGGTGGCTTTACCCTCTCCAAACTACCTAACACACACAAAATAATGTCGTCTTTTAATCAGCAATATGTCACTTTAAAATCTTTGAAAGAAAATAATAAACCCTTTCCATTTTCAAAATTCAGAAGGGTTACTGATAAACAGAATGCACACATTTTGATGATTTAAGTACTAAATTGTATCTATAAGCAGCTTTCAGATGGAACTTGAACTTTTTAAGACTGTAAAGGACATTTAGGCTATAGGATCCTTACCTACTGCACTCGCGGTCTACATCTTTCTGGATATTTTTTAACCAACCATTTGATTTTCTGGGGTTGATTTTTTTCTCCCAAATTTTCAACAACAACAAAAGTTTTCAGATCATTGATTAAAGTTTGCTACCTCTGTAGTACAAGGGGTAATCAAATTTGTGAATTAAAAAAATTTGAAGCGCTGCGATCAAAAAAATATAAATTGCGTTTAACCCACCACCACCACCCCTCCAATAACAGTTTGTTCAGGGTGGTCGAATCACATTCCTCCCATACAGAATCAAATGGTTGATTAAATGGGAGATCCATGCCTGTCTATTGTCTATTTTCTCAAAATACCCAGTTTAAAAATCAATCAAAGGCTGATCCCACCCCATATCCACTATTATACACTACTATCTTGAAGCGTCTAAGAATCCAATGTCGAAGAGAAACTCCCTAGAAATGGTACGTATGTTCTCAGAAATCTATGGCCCCTACTATCCCCTTCCAGACAGAACTCGACCAACATTTAGGATTTTAAAAAAGGGCCCAATTCTGAATGATGTCCTGGATTTCGAAACCTGCCCAAAGCCAGAAACAAATAAATGTGCGTGTAAGTATGATCGTCGGAACATCCCTAAACACGTGAAAAGAGAGGGTAGTCTCTCCCCGAACCCCTTCTGGAAAAAAGGTACAATAAACGTATGATACCAATTTCAGTGCGCACGACACGTGTTTCTGGCATAACCTTCTTCAGGTACGCTCGAGACCAAAAAAGTTGGAAGCAAAATATATCAAACGTTTGGGAGCTATAAAACCAAAAAGAACCTGAACAGAACAGCCAAAACGGTCTAAGGTCAACTTTGCATGAGGGAGTTGCAACCTTAGTTTTAGTACAATTTCATAATTTATATACTGAAAATTTACAGTCAAATTGTATCATTTAAATCATGCCAGTGACGAAGCACTGGCTACTGGGCGGATGATACCCTCGGGGACTATCACACGTTTTCCAGTTGAGAAATAACCACTTCTGATGCCAATGCTGAACTGATACTTAGCTTCGGTAACCGAGTCTTTGATCAACATTCCGGTAGCTGTGCAGGCTTCGGGCAGCAATAACTCGTTCATTTCTCATGCAGTTTACACGAGAGGGCGCAGTTAATAAACAGGTTCCCTGTAATTTAATAGAACCTGGGCTGGCAGAGACGAGACTGATACCTAGAATATAAATATATATTATATCAAATAATAAAGTTTGGATGCATTTTAGCAATAATATATAAACAGATGGACAAAATCTGTAATTTGGTATCGTTGATACGAAACTACATGGGAAAATGCCAGCTGTTTTGATAGGTACAGATAACTGCCATGGATTTTCAAGGACTTTCGGTGGTGTGATATTTTGAAACAATGTTTCATAAGCCATAAATATTTCATGATCCTTCATCACTTTAGAGAAATGCCAGGTTTTTATCTTCATCAATTAAAACTTATCAAAGAATTTTATCTGAGATTGATGTTGCTGATTCACCGAGTTTCATATTTCCCACAAATTTCAAAATGAACCTTGATGAAAAGGTATAAAAACGATTTAGTCAAATCCGACGGGAATAAAATTGATTAAGATAACCAAACACCTGTCTGAGATAACATTTACTAAGCTCGAGTGGAACTGGAGCAGAGTGCTGCGAGTCAATTATTGGGTTATCAGATCGAAAAGCACCAGCACGTGCTTTGGACGTCATGTTTGGTTGTTTTGCGCCTCCATTTCTAGAGATTTCTGCGATAAGAACATGTTTTGAAACGTTTTGAAAATAGAGTTTTGTGCACGTACTTGAAACGCCTTGCTTATGGGAAATTAGATAGAGATCATCTTAACATCTTCGCAGTAGGCGGTAATTCTTTAATGTAGCAACGGCGTACTCGATTAGCTTATACATGTTGATCATTTTTACAATCTCTAGACATTATCGTATTTCAAAAGATTATGATAAATTTCTGTATCATACGGAATTTTATCAGTTAGATAAATAAGAACTTAGAATCTTGTATATTCATTTTCCCTATCTAAGACGAATGCTTTTTGCTATCGTGATTATAACTCAGTCGTTGATAGGATAAGATGAAAGATCTTTTTTGTTTGTTCAAGCTTGTCTACTGAATTTTGTACGAAAATAAATGTTTTCATACAAAACATTTCTGGTCATGCATTTGTGTTAATTATATTCAAGGATGCATCCATAAAATTTCACAGCCAACACTGCATCTTAATTTCGAAATGAATAGCGCTGTTAAATGTAATATACCAGAAGTCCATTGTTCATTTATAACCATTTCACATAATTAAAAGAAGATGAAAGATATCTACTATATATATAGTAAACAGAAATACACGTGTACTCAGTTATACACAGTTTATAACGTGCCGAGAAGAAAACGGCAAACTTCTTAGTAGATTTGAGGTGAACTTAAGTCCTGTTTTCTCGATGTTGAGATCAACGTTAAGTCCATTTTTTGTCGAGTTTAACTTAGCCCTGTTTTCTCGGTGTTTTAAATTGCACTTTATATAGATTGCACTTTATATTGAATAAATCTATATGTCTTTTTTTTTTCGAAAAACTTTCTGGCAAACCATCCCCGCTTTCAGTCAATCGAACGAGGATGGGGATTTAGAATGTCTTTACTCGATTGAAAATTCAGTTAGCAATGATCATGGCCGAACTGAAAATTTGAACTGGGAAAAGAGGCCAATAGTGAAAAATTTCGCGGAAAGACGTAAAAGACGATAGTAAATTCTATTTTTTAATTCCAGATTCAATCCTGATTCCTGATTTGAGCCGTCGGTATTCGTATCCTGATATGTCGTATGCGAATCATCAGGAAATTTACACTCCGACCTGAAAATCCTTTTGTCGTCCTTGCTTTATATATACGACCAGACACAAACTGCGGTCAGGTCAACATGATCTAGGAACCCAATATACAGAAGACACAATGACTAATAATCTATTTTGAACAAGAAAAAACGAATGTCAAGCACATACGGAAGGAGGTCACGTCAGGTGTCTGGACAGAAATTTAAAAAGAATTTTACATTAATTTATCTATTGACTAACAAGGGTTTTGTCATACCTGTTTCAACCTGTCAAAGAAGAAATAAATTAATCCTACAATTTTATGTCTTAAACCCGCAGAGTTAAACACCTTCCCATTGAAATTTGAAACTCAAGTTGAGCTCATCTCTATAATTACGATTTTTAAAGTTTTATTTATTGGGCGTTTTAAAAAATTTAAAAAGATGACCCCTGCTTCGATGGACTATTGAACTGTATAGTTTTTCGTTTTAATTTTGAAGATACGAGTCCGTTTCACTGTGTGGTATTGAAAATTACGTCTTCGTCCAGATGAGAAAGATAAATTTATGTTACATGGATTTTCAATAAAAAGAAAGCATAGACCACCAAACTGTTACAAATTTGCAGATGAACAAAGACAGATAAAACGGTTACACATGCAGTTTCTATTTCACGTAGATTTTCACGCCATTTTACGTCACTGCCGCCGGATAGAGATAAAATTTGATCTTCTTGATAATAATCTGCACTTTGTACAATGGAATCTTTACATGGAAAATGAACAAAGTACATGTGCTATGCAATCAATTTCATGCATTGTTTCATCGGACTCGAAAACCACATGCCATTTCAATCTAAAATTGAGTCTGCTGCAGTGTGGTTTGAAATACAGATAGGTGCGGACCTAACCTCTCTTAAAGTTAACATGAACCTGTCGTAACGACCGCACTGCAAATTCACTTGATGACAGGAAAGCTGTCGTCCTGACCTGACAGACGGTAAGACAAAAGGAAGTTAACTTACGGCAGACGACTAAGTTTACTTCGAAGTCCGGTCATGTCCGGTCAGGAGGACAGCTCCCACTGAGTTGGTCAGGAGGAGAGCTTCTGACTGCTTTCTTGACCAGTCAGATATCATGAAAATGTCGATATTTAGATAAAATTCTACGAATAATGAAATAAAGTCAGTTAAATAATAATAATTTTATCAGGTGAAATTCGAGACTGATATATATATACGACAATGTGCGACTTTAACAGGACAAAAGCTAGCGGTTCTGATCAGGACAAGTGCAAGTTAACTTGGGGCAGGTTTTGGCGACAAAATCAAGTTAACTTGGAACGGACATCCTGACAATCTACAGCTGTCCTATGTTTAATTGCAAGTTAACGCGAACTGGACATTGTGACAGGTTTCCAAGTTAACTTGGAAGGGAGGTTAAGGTCTGCACCTATCTGTGAAGGCGTATACCTGAATGTGCCAAAAATGTTGGTCTACTTTTTGGGCTGAATTATATTAACATGGTATACATTTTGGACTAAGTATACAAATTCCAGTTACAAATTTTGAATTTTTCAGTAAAAAACATGTTAATACATATAACATTACGACATTCATACAAACATGGGTCCCATGTTTCAGTTTTTTCGTA
>JAOXYI010000001.1:2903305-2913536 GCA_028566495.1 Lithophaga antillarum
ATACAATCTGTGTGTTTGTGATTGTAACACAGTTGCATACAACATTCCCAGTAATGGGAAATATTAATTTTTTAATTTTTTCTTTGTTGCATTAGAATATGGATAACGGTGTTGTATTTTAATATTTACATATGTCAGTCTTAAGATTTTACGATGCAAATATGCATTTTACTAGCTCCTTTAACCAGTTGCCAGCAAAACTTAATCTGTGACAATAAAATACCTGATTGATGTTGGCAAATATTCAAATACAATAAGTTTAAATGCATTAAATACTAGTGAATAGAATTAAGGCAAAACAACCGACAGATGTTCATTGGTGTTTGTCTTTTTAAAATGATAGGGCAGGCTGCCTACAACAATCAAGAACATACAAATACCAATCTTAATATTGAAGAATGTCCCACATGTGTACAAAACTACCATCACAATATTGAACTTTGGAAGTGAAAGAAAATTTTTTAAAAAGATTCTGTTTGACAGTTTCCTGGCATCTGAATTCTAAGTACATTGAAAGTACACATATAAACACTATGCTGGATATAGCCTGTCTTAAGGCTTCCCTTAAGTGGGTAAGAAGTCTGTTTGAGGCTTCAGTATATACATGCTTCCTGTTGGCAAAAATTAGTATTGGTAATGTTTATATCAAATTAAAGATCTTAATCCCAAATGCACGATGATGCATCATGTGTACTTAAGATTTCCACAGATGTCAAGTAATGACTAATCCATGATTCTTTGCTTAATTATTTCTAACCAACCAAAACCAATTCAAACTTGAATGATAAGATCTCAAGATATCAGACAAATAGGAAATGGTATAGTTTTAATTCTAATTGAACTACCGGTAATTCTGTTTACACAAGCTTATTTACTTAAAACTCTTGACAAATGTCTGTGTCCGCTAATTATTATTTCCAAGTTGGAAATTTCATAGTTCAGTAGAAGATTGTTAGTTTGTTTACGAAGACTTTGGATAATTAATTAATGCTTAAATAGATCAAAAGTCTATGATCAGCAGAAGTTTATTTTTGTTACCTTGAAATATAATCAATCATCTTCAAATTTTCTTCACAGATACATGTATCACAAAAACAACCCTGTCTCATTAGTGGGGTTCGGTTAGATTGTTGGGGTTTATAGTCATTTTCACCTATATTATGAATTAAAGACTTACTGGAGGGAAAGCTATCTAGCTGATTGGTCAAACCCCCAATATTAGATAGGTGTCTTGAAACCTTAACATATGAAATGTGACAAGCCGACACTGGTGTTAGACTAGTCATGAGTCATTGATCTTAACCTCTCAGCCATCTATGCCCCGTCTTACTGAAAATCATGTTATAAATGTTCCCCCAATTTCCTAGGAAAACCTGGAGGTGAAATTTCAATATAAAGAGAATGTGTTTGTGAAATTTATTTATGTTCTTGCTCTTAGAACACAACCAAACACTGGCATTTGCCAATCCAGCAGTCCATCATCAGAAATTTAAATTTCATTATATTTTAAACTTTCTAAAGGCGTTAATTTATCTAAGGCTAGTTTCAACTAAGTTGTCATTTCTCTGCAGATTAGCAGATTTTGACATTTTTTGAAGTTCCCACAATCATTAGGTATCTGTGTAAATCTGTTTAGTTTCCTTTGTTTCTCTTTTTATTTAGATGCACAATCTGCTCTTTTTTCAATAGGATATAAGAATAATCATAGCCCATAAATATGAAAAAGGTGCAACATAAATGTGAGCACAGCTTCCATTGCAGTTTTGCTAATTCATTTGTTATGTTGTCCTAATTTTCCCCATCCTGTTCTCCTACCATTAAATGAAAACATAACATCATAAACATACAACTTAAGGTAATTCTTTTATTTAAGCCATGTAGCTTCACAAACATTCAGATTGCATCAAAAAGATATTGGTCATATCTTGGCCGATTATGAACTGACATTAGTTATATAGAGCTTAAAAAAAGCTCTGGACAAAACTACTACAGGGCTTTTTTTTTTTCATTTAACTCGTATTTGCTGTGTTGAAAATCAAAGTTATTTTTTTCTGTTATTTTGATTGAGCTGTTTAACTTTGCAGTAGAGCATGCTAGTGTTGCAGCTTGCAGTGTTCGCTATTAAAGTTTAAGGTACATTGCACCAAAATTTGGTTATAGTCTGCAATCCTTTTATTCCCAGATTTTATTGCAGTTTGGAAATTTAACCACAGTTTTTGATAGTTTATTTTACTGTACCATATTAAAGAGTTTGTGTATCTATTTATCAATGGAATAAGAAAGGCTAGAGAAAACACGAAGAAGCAATAAGATGGAACAATCCAAGGACATAGGCAACATCAGGAAAGAGGAAGAAGAGAACAAACAAAAAATACATGAACATGCAACGGAAAATACAACACAGAAAAACTTTAAAAAGTAGATGAAAAACATAGACACCCACTAAAACCCGGGAGTGAACCTAGGTGCTGCAGAAGGGTAAACAGTTCTTGCTTCTAATTAGATACCAACCATGTTGCTCATGTCAATTCCAGTATAAAATTACTTAGAAGTTTATGTGGTGACTTCAAAAAAATAGTTATTGCTCACAAGTTTAGTGAACAGAATCAAATATGATTTAGGATTTTCCTAACAGAAGTGGGGTTTGGACAAGAAATAGTATTCAGGGTCTGTATTTTTCATATGAAGTTTTTTACATGGTCCTTGATACTATTTATGCTGACACCTCTTTTCTACTAGATCTATACCTCCTCAAGATAAGAGATTTGCTCTATAAAAGCTGAAAATTAGCTTAGTGAAACTCTTCACTTGCATCACAGATTTAATTTTTTTTTTAAATATTAAGACTTTTCCATTTGTAATTACAGGTAAATTCAAGTCACAAGGAATGACAAGAAATCAGAGCTTTGTAAGTGTTTTTTTTTCATATGTTTTATTTAATGTACACATCATAACAGGTCCTTTGATGTCTTAATGGTATTGGAAAAAATAGGTAAAGTTTTCTTTTTTTTTTCCAAATGAAGTATATAAAGTGGTACCTCACTTTGTTTTTTTTTTTAATCAGAGATTGTTTGACCTGTAATTCATTCTCAAGCAGAGGTGAACCTCTAAAATCTAGGTGGCTGTAACTTAACAGTGACTTAGTTTTAATAAAAGGAGGAGATGTGCATTTTATATATAAATGACGCTTTGAAATATCAAGTAAAATTATTTTTGTTACACATGCACAATATTAAAGCCCAGACTCATTTTTAAGCAAGAACAGCATGTATATTATTGTCCTTGTTGGATGTTATGTAACTAAATTTTAGTAAACTGTAATTGCTTTATAAGCTTGAAACTGCAGCATCACTATTCTTTATTTTTCTATTTAGAAGTAGGATAAATGTCTATTATTTCACTTCTCTAGTGATTCATGTCTAGTCATTACTGTGTCTTATAACAACCATACTATAGAAATGAATTAACCAGTTTACTTTTTTGATAAACAAAAAAAAAAAAGAAGAATATAAAGTTTTTCACACTACACAAAGAAAAAATAAAACTAAGGATCAGTTATTAATGCGTGAGTTCATGCAAATTTTCTTGATTTTTTTCACAGAACAATAGAATTATGTCGTTTTGGCTGTACTTATTAATAAATTGGAGAAAGATATTTCTTTGATGTCCTAAGGATGTATTTATGATTTTTTAATTCAAAGAAATTCACCCACTTTACTCCCAACATTTTGGTCAGTGGCAGTATTTGGTAATGTGTTCTGTCCCAAAATCAACTGGTTACAGAGACATCCTAGGATTTATATATGCACCAGTTCTGTCAAAGGTTGGTCGTCAAATAACCTTCGAAAACTGATCCAGTTCCAGAATATCATAAATACAGCAGTAATAGTTATTTGAAATAATGTATAGACTGGCAGTAACTTGTGATCCTTAACTGGTTATATAATAATATACCAGGAAATAATTTGGTCAGTATACTTATTAAAGTATCATGACTGTTTTTAAGGCACAGTAATTATTATGGTGAATTATGAAATAAATCCTGCTTTTGTCAGTATTTTAGTTCTACCAGTGCCTGTATCAGTTTCTTTTTGACCGAATATTTCAGTTATAATCAGATTGTATGTATAGTTTTGTTTGTTTTTTTTTGTTTTTGTTTTTGGTTTTTTTTTTTTTGGAATGCATGTATTAATACTATACAGCAGGAATTCTACTGATTTGCTCTTTTTTGAACTTAAATTTTCTTTTTTACAAAATTTGATGAGGCAGGATAATTTTTATATAGCGGGAACAGTTAAAAGCATGTTATGGGAAACATTTTCCTAACATAAAACATCAACAACAAAAAAGAGCATGAATTTGGAACTTGCTGTATAGTGCTGTCCGAGACCTTTTAGCCTGTAGTATGTCATGGCTTTTGTTTGCTTTCTTTAGTTTTATAGTGGATGCTAACATCCACGTTATTCTTCAGTTTCTGTTACAGATGGATGATTCTGATGATCCACATTCTCAGAAATCTCCACGAGAATCACCTAGTCGTCAGACACCTGCCTATCCACCTATGCAGCGTTCAGCCACAGTGAGGGAATTGTCACCCACTGAAAGTAGACCACCACTTAGTCCAACTTTAAGCAGGTAAAAACAAATCCATGTTAGTGAAAAGGCTCCAGTTTTTCATCCATGCAAATTTTTCCACTTCCACAACACCAGTACAATATTTCAAAATAATTGATTTTCTCATGTGCTTAATTTACTCTACCTTTTGTAACAAACAAATAGTGATTAGAATTGAAATTTGTGAAAAATGAAATAAAGAAAGGATTTTTTATAAAGATGAAGTTGAAAGGAAAAAATGCACAAATATTTAAATGGATTTTTAAGACTTAGTATTGGAAGAGGCTGATCAGATAATTAAAGTTTTAGACATGGAGTAAATATTGCTCTTTGAGCCAAGAAAATGACACCAGAATAATTGATCTGTAAAATCCAAAATAAACTTCAACGTTATTGTGAAAATAAGGCTAGATATACTGGAAAGTATATTATTGGTAGTTTTCTTTCAACATTATGACAGGAACTGAGTAATTTGGTAACAAGGAAAATTAGAGCAATGCTTTGAAAAAAAAAAATAATAATACTGCAAAAATATGTTTTATGTGTTTGAAACCATGCAGACTTTCCTGGAAGACCGTAGTATTACTGTGTTTGGTTTATTTTTTATCAGTTTGACATCTGTATTGTTACTTCTTTACATTTGATGATTGCTGATTATATTATTGTATTTTTCAGCCCTTCTTTATTTCAAAACCTTGGAGCAACATCTCAGTCAAGAGACCAGCTATATACACCCTTGGCCAATCGTAGCCATTCATCAGGAAGCAATATGTCTAATCAATCTGAATATGAAAATGTTCACAATTATAAAGATTACACAGGGAGCCAGGATAGTGGTTTCAGTTCTGCTAATAACATGTACAATTTAACTACACAACAAACATCCCATTATGAAAGTTCAGATCAACTGAAAACTCCTACTAATAAAAATTACTCAGAAAGTTTGGAAAATGTTTTTGAAGACAAATCAGGACAGCATGGTAGCTTAGACAGCAGTTATAGAAAATCTGGTAATCCAAAAAATTACGGCAGTCTTGAACGAAATCTGCGACGTAAAAATGAGTTGGCATGGCAACCTCGAGATAGACAACATAGTGATAGTGACGCAAGCGTTAGTCATATGTCAGATTTAGAACCATCAAAATATGGCAGTAAACGTGCTTCTCAGTCTGAGTATGATTTATCTGGACCTAGAAATAATTTAATTGAATTACCTGTCAGGCATGAGGAGCATGAAGAGAGAGATCACAGACGACATCAGAATCGTTGGAATGATGTGGCTCATACAGAGCCTTCACCTGTCATTCAGAGTCCAACTCAGGAAGGCAATGAAGTTCAGTGCTATAGTCCTAGAAACTTCGAAGGGAATTTTCAGAATAGAAAAGGGGGACGAAATAGCCCTTATGTAGAACGTAGTGTTTTGACTAAAAGGGTTGAATCTCCAAACTCTAGTGCTGTTGTAACTGTAACAAAATTACAGCCTCATAGGAGTGTAGAAGTGGTTTCGAAGCCATTTGAAATGTCAGACTTCTATAAATATAGTGAAAAAATTCGTAGACAAAGAATGATTGAAAACTATCAACAACAGTTGTTAGGTGATTCATTATCTCGGTGTAGTTCACCTTCCCAACATTCGACTGATAGTAGTGGGGGAGGCGACGGTTCCACGGGTTATTCTTCAGTGCAAAAATATCCACATCCGAATTACAGTCCGTCACATTCATCTTCATCTTCAGGCCATAGCCATTATCGTATGGGACCTTCAAATCATTCTACACCTGTTCGGACTCAGTCACCTTATTTGTCACGGAAAGGAGATTACGATTCATCTAGTCAAAGTGCCAGTACTCCAAAATATCAGACACAAAGTACACATGTGCAATATTCAGTACAAACTGCATCAGGTGGACGTGTTATTAAATCGGTTCATACCACGACAAAACATACTCAGTATCAACCATTGACACCTTTAAAATGTGACCCAATTCGTAATCAGACAAGTACGCCATCCTCACGTGGCTATAATCCAACAAATAGGTGAGGATAATGTTGAATGGCTGAGCACGATAGTGAAGGTTGTATTTGTTGTAATGTGGAAGAGTGTGCTCAGTGTTCATGGTTGGTCTGTGTTAAAGTGCACAATGTGATTCTTGGCACTTTGGTTTCACATTGAGCCTTTGCTTGTGCTGTTCAAGATTGTTTACATGACAGGTGGAATGAGGCCTGCACCTGGTGACAGGAACCTAAGTTATTTTGCACGTTATTTAATGTCCTAAAATGAGTTGTGCTGAAACTGGAATTTTTAAATGTTCTAATTTTACTGGTTTTAAGTTTCATTGCTATATTATATTCAATGGCAATACTAGATGTTTGCAATGTTCTTGCAATAAATTTATACTAACTCCAAAAAAAAAGTCGTCAGACTAATTTTCATTGTAATTTGAGATTATGACAATTTTCATCTTTTTAGCATGTATCAAGTTGCTTTACTGAATGGCTAAAAGCTTTAACTTTTTGTTGTTAAACATAAGCAGAGAAAAGTCATAAAAAACACTTATAAACTGAAATTGTTCTCATTGATATTTATTTTGTACCAGACAATTTATTGGAAAGAATTATGTTACACAATACAGCTGAATTTTAAAAGAGTTATTTTTAATATGCCAGTTTTATGTTCCATATTGTTATTATTTTTTTAATATTTGTTTTACACGGTACATTTTGTAATTTTGGAGTTTATAATTAAACTTTCTGATGATACTTAATTATATTTGGTTTAATAGAATGAAATACTTGATGGAAAATGTACCAGTAAGATATCTCTAAGATAAGATTTAATTCAGAGAAAACTGGAATTCTAAAAATAAACAGAGGAAAAATTTATACCAAAAAATTCAAATTTTCCTTTAAAGCTGAAATTTAAAATGAATTAGACAATATTTAGTAGCAGAGTGATAAACTGGAATACTAAAGCATTAATTGTACTTGTCAAGTTTGACAAGGAAACATGTAATAGTTATTAACAGTAACTGATACTGAATTTTCTGAAGCACATGGACTTGTAATTTCATTGGGTTTTTTTTTTTATATGAACCGAATAAGAGAATAAATTGGTAAATATATGTCAAGCCAAGCAAGGTGTGAACTGCTGTTTTTTGTTTTTTGTGCAGTTGTGAGAGACTGTGCTATCTCACCCAAAGAAATGTTGAATATTTTGTACATCTGGTAATGAAATTTCATTCTAATGGTTTTAGAACTATTTATCTTTCTGGCAAAGGTTTCAAGGTTGTCAAGTTTTGTTGCTATGACCACCTTAAAGAAAATATTATGTTATATATTTGTAATTAAAGATATAGTTTGCATTTTAAATTAAGATTATAATTCATTCATTTTAAATGAAACAAAATAAATATCTGTTTAAGCATAAAAAAAATCAAAATTTTTATTTTTGTCCTTTATTTTGTCGGCTGAACATAATGTAGATGTCATTAAAGGTAGACTTAATCATTACAAGTCCATGGGTTTAAATGTTATTAGTCCAGAATTGTTTATATAGGTTGTAACAAAGAGCTTATGGAACAAAACACTAACAATTTTATAATGTAAGATCTCTTTCAGAACATCCTCATTGTTCAATTTATAGAAATGTTTAACTATATTAACACAAAATCATTTAAAAAATTTTAACTTTTCATTGTTATATCAGTGCTACAGTATTTGCAGTATTTTTCTAGCTTTGATATTTTTTGTCTAAGAAAGTTTTTGGCAAAGCAGATTTCTAAAAAAAAATGACTACAAAATTTTAATGCAATGGAGTTAAAATCTAGAATGGCAATTGAGGTTTAGTTGAAAATTTAAGTGAAAATAATATTAGAATAATTTATCTGTGTGTTATGCAAGACTTCAAGGAATAACATTATAAAGACTACATATATTTTTTATATTTGGACTGTCTTAAATGTTTTACACTATATTGCTTACAGCTGCCTTTTTAAGGCTTTTTTGTAAAGGAAAGTGAAGGACTTATACTGTAGAACTTGCAGTTCAAGTTTTTTTTTCATGTTCACAATACAAAACAAAAAATCGGTATTTATTTATGTAGTTTCAAAAACAGGATATTTCAGTTGAAAATTTAAGTACATGTTAACCTTGAAATGTTTCAAAGTTAAGGTTGTTTTCCTCTAAGATCAACCAGGTCTTTTATACGGTGCAGTTTTTATCTTGTACTCTTCAGGCAAAAATTTCTTTTAAAATATCTTGTCAATAGTGCTTTGTAGACTTGTTTCTCTCATTTCTTTTAAAAAGGCTAAAATTTTAATTAAGTCTTGTAAAAAAAAAAATACTCTTCAATCTAAGTTTAATAGAGATGTAGAGAGAAACTTCAGTTTTCCATACATGAAAAATGTAAGCAATACAAGTTAAGCCTTGTTAACTTCTAGCAGTCAAGAACTGAATACATTAACAAAGATAACATATATCAAAATGACAAGTTACATGAATTCAAGAAAAAGAAATACTACAATATGCAGAATTAAATATAAAGAAGATTTATACTGTTTTGCCTATTTAAGTATAGTTCACTTTAACTATTTTCTAGGTAAATTTTGAAATAAAAGATTTTCGTTCATGTTATGAACACTATACTAACAACATTCCAAAACATTTTACTGGTAAACTGTGTCATACTAAATACAGTAATATCACTGTAAAACATTGATAATGGGAATTTTGTTTGTTCTATGGATTTGAAGATAAATCCATCTAATTTCCAATGGAGGATTTACAATGTGAGAGTAGGACTCAATATAATCATTATTTCTATGTATCATGGTAACATGTCTGGTCAGTGCAAAATACTGGTCCAATAAACAAAATAAATATATAAAATTCACTGATTTTTATTATTTGAATAGTTAGAAGACACATTATTATGGGACTACCTAAATAGAAAACTGAGAAAACTTATTATACCATGCAAGAAAGTTATAAGGGGGTGTAATGGTTTCAGTGTGGTGGTGGGGTCTATACACAGTTTGTATCCACTCTGTAACTTTTGAACTAAATGAAATACGTACAATATGTCATGATTAAGCCCCATGGCTTTGCCACTTAGGTCAAGGTTACAGGTGGTACTCAAAGGTTATCAAGATGTCTATGCTATATATCTCCTTGTCTGCTCAGAAATTTTTCCACCAGTTTTAAGATTTTTTTTAATCGTATGTTCAGATGTTAATAACAGTGAGATTACCATATTTAGGGGTAGAAAATAGGCCCTTATACATAATACGCAGGGCCTTTTTGACCCTTAAAATCCTGGAAAAAGTCTAGTTCATACATAAAATACGCAGGTAGTTTTGGCAGCAAGGTCCAAGTTACGATTGTCGTCACTTTCAGTATTTTTTACCACTGTTCAATGAAGTAAATTGGTTTTGTGCTTCATCAAGTCTTTTTAGATTCTTCAAATAAACCTTTTTAGCTCACCTGACCCAAAGGGTCATGTGAGCTATTGCCATCACTTGGCGTCCGTCGTCGTACGTCCGTCGTCCATCGTTAGCTTTTCACATTTTAATCTTCTTCTCTGAAACCACTTTGCCAAATGGAACCAAACTTGGCAGGA
>JAOXYI010000001.1:2928064-2939801 GCA_028566495.1 Lithophaga antillarum
TCATGAGAAATTGATATTTCATGCTTACTGAAAACTTTAATTTTACTTCAAAAATGTCAAATTCCACATGAGCACAGGCAATATGGCAAAAGAAGTGACATTTCTGTTGTGGAATCAAGTTGCCATAGAAATAGTTAAATAACTTTTTAAAATTCATTTTCTTCTTCTATTATCTGTTTTGAAAATAATTGCCAAAATGTGAGAGACTCAGTTTGGTGAAACGTACTTTAGTAAGCTTCATATGCAAAATCTAAAACTTTTTGAAGTTAGTACAAATGTTTACACAATCATTTGTACCTACAGTTCCACAAACACATGAAATTTTACTTTATAAACAAACAAAAAAACAAAAAACAAAAAAATTCTTGATAAGTACAACTAATTTACTTCGTAATATAGTCATCATTTACATGTAATATTGTCTTAGTTTCTTATAAAATTCAGGATCTTGAAATCTGAATCATAGGTGAGTAATGTTATTACAAGCACAGGCACTTGACTAGTGGACTCCCATACTCCTATATATTTTTTAATTTTTAATTTTTTTTTGTATTTTTATTTATTTCAGCCTTTACACGAAGAAATGTGTGTGTGTTTAATAATTATACATGTACCCCTGTGTCCACACATACAACGAGAACTAGGGTACATGTATAATTATTAAAGAGACACACATTTCTTTGTGTTAAGCTGAAAATAAATTAAAAAAACCCAAATTTTTTGTTTTTTAATATATGGGGGTCCACTAGTCAAGTGCCTGTGATTACAAGTGCATTTTGTACCTTGTTCAGGATCATTAAAAATCTGTACATGACATACAACCAAATCTAAACTTTTTTCTATAAATTTGTATTAAACTTGCTTCAGTATAACTAAATATTTTTGTGGACATTTCAGCTGAGAAATAATCAACAGACATTGTACTTGTGATCAAAGTTTGACTGTCTGAATACAAATTTAAATCACATCTAAAAAACATTCAATGTTGCATTAATATGTATTTGAAAAAAGAAGAGCTGAAATTATTGGGAAATAAAATAATTATGTATTTAACTAACCACACCATCAGTACAACGTAACTTCAATGTCTGCAAAGACTTTTTTAAAGTTTAACCCTTTAATAGCAAGTAAGACATTTCCATTCATCAGTCAGTTTCTGTACTACACAGTTTGAAATTAATTCAATATAAGGAAAAAACTAATGAAAAAGGTCCTGGTATATGAACCAATACAACCAAAGTTAAACTTCTGCTTTCTTTTAAATAGAAATGTTGTAGACTGTTTCTAAGATTAACCAAATATATACAAATGCAACATGATTTATGATACAGTTCTAACTAGACAATATGGCAGTGAAAAGTAGAACATCACATTTTTAAATAAGTCAACAATAAAAATAATACACAACCTCAATGTCAAAACAGGATCAAACACTAGTTAACCGAGTTCATTCCACAAAAAGTTAAGTCTGAAATCATTGAAATGGCAGAAATATTCAGTCTTGGAATTCTTTTATAATAATCACATGATCACAATAATGTGCAAAATGTAAAATATTGGTTATTATCCCCAAGGGTGTTAGTCCAATCTGTGGCAACCATTATTATCCCATGATCTCACAGTCTGATACCTTTCAGTATTTTAGAATGGTGACCAACAGGGATTTTATCTTACCTCATGATTTCTTTTTCTGGGCAATGAGATAAACAAATGTACCGCGAAAAAGGATTTTGTGAAAGAAAATCTCATGTGCAAGTTATTTGACTTTGAATGTAGCAGTTACAAATGATAAATGCTTCTCAAATGACCTTACAATGCATGTATGTTCTGGTTCCTATTTTGGTTGCCTTATTTAACTGGTTAGGTGCCTTAGCTACATTTTGTTTGTAGTGTTAACTAGGTTATTGTGACCCTAAATTTTGTCACTCTCCAGAGTGACCTGTTTGTCCACAAACCTTACTTATAGCTATCTTATTGTGATGGTATACACTTAAGTTATATTATAAATTTGGAATGCATAAACGTAAAAAAAAAAGTTTCATTAAATCGAGTTTTTTTTTCCACTGTTATTTTATTTAGCCAGGTAGCCTTCAGGGTTTAAATGAAAAAAAAAATACCTGAAAATTTAATCCATAATCAATTAAGTTATTCCTTGATGTCAAAAATGATTCGATTTTTTTTTGCAGATGTTTTTCGGCATTGCATGAAAAAAACTCCTACTTGTTCAGTTTTATCAAATTGACAATTATACATCCATTGATTTTTGAAAGAAGAGGGATTCATCAACTTACAGTACACAGATTCAATAGAATAGGGAATGGATGTAATTTGCTACTTGAAATATACATAGTAAGCAGGGGTTATTGATTATACTTTCCACTGTATGATCAATGTGCTGGCCTAAGTCTTGTTAGTCATGACTTGCATGTTTTTTGACAGAAAGATTAGATATTGTTATGATTTTACAGAGCAACACCTTCTGATTATGCCAAGACCTCATTATTAGAAAGAACTATTCTTAATGAATAGCAGAGGTTGTACATTTCTTTTACAATATGTACAATACCCAAATAGCACTTTTGGCACTTCTGATTTGTCTGCATTTTTTTACCGTACTGTATTGTGTAAAACTGGCCTTTGCAATGATCTCAAGAGAAAGTTATATTTTTACCAAATTTGCACAAACTACATCTAAATCCATTAACAAAATGGAAATTTAAGAATGAAGACTTAACACTTAAAGGCAACCAAAACTTGTAAAATCCTGTTTTGAAATAACTTAAAAATTCCTTCAAATTTAAAATATTAATTTCATACCTTTATGTAACTTGTTTTAAATTTACGTATAAAATGAATCATGTAAAAGTATTTAAAAACAGAAAAAAGTCATTTCTTTATTGTCACTTAATTCTTGAGAAATTTTCTGCATTTAAGACCAGTATGTAATTATATGAACAACATTTTCAACTATGTACATTTTGCTTTCTCCATGAAATTGCTGACAATCTGGTGAAGAAATTAAATTTGTTTTGATTTTTTTTTGTACCAAGTACTGAACTTTGTTCAAACTGAATTTTTTACAGATATGGAGTGGAGCAGGTGTATATACAGTTGTAAGTTGACATTACATGCAGTCTGTGTTTGGCATCACAATAACCATTATTACCAGCTAACAACAGATTGGTGAACTCTTAATAGTATTTAAATTTCCAAACTTAAAAAAAAAATACAAAAAAAAACCATCAACATGTTATTGGTGAATGATGATTCTATTGAAATTTGAAAAAATGTAAATACTGGAGACAAAATTTACCATTTCTTCACCAGATAAATACAGCAAAATTGGATATATTGCTGAGACAAATAACATTATTGATAAATAAATAAGATGTTTCTTTAAATAAAAAATGTATCACATTAAAAATTAAGTTAGCACTCACAATTCATCACAATGGTTTCAAATCAAATGTGAAGCCTTCTCTGAATTTACTTAATGAATACTTGATCACAGAAAAGCTATTACTGGACAAGTTCTGGGATGTCTGTTGAAATAATATCCAGTCCACACTTCTGAATATTTCAATCACATTTGTTGATTGCATTTAATCATACTCATACACACATACTGAAATATGATCTGTTTTAGATAATATGGCAGAGACTTAGACAATGTCTGAGTTTTGCAGGGCACAATGAATGTACCCTTTTTAAGACAGAATTTGGCTTTGCAAGATAAGAGAATTTCACACAGAATTAAATAGTATAAAACGTCAGATACTAAAATTTGGGTGCAATGAGACCTGTTAAAACACCAGATCTTGATATTTTGGACGGCAATTCACAAACTTTTGCATCACAATCCTATGAATTAGATAATCTCTATGTTGTTGATCCTATTTGTGGCAGTTTTGTTCGAGGTGGCATTGGTGCCGACATTTCATCAAAAGTTACAGGGTTACGTCCTTTCCCACTTGAATTCCCACTTTGTGGCCCCTTTGAAATTATAACACTTGCAGTATTAGCAGTTGATGTTTTCCTTCTAGATGCAGAGTCCGTTCTTATTTCATTCGGAGGTGGTTTTGGCAATCTACGTCTCAACCATGGATGTCTCAACGCTTGACCAGGAGTCATTCTTGTAGATGGATCCCAATCTAAACATCTCTTCATAAAATCGGAAAATAAAGGATCTTCACAACCTTTCAATGCTGTAACCAAATCTTTACTGTTTGGTGGGCCTCTTGGTTTTCCTCTTCGTGACCTTCCACCATTTAGAACAGTGCTGCCATCAGGTAATGTTGTAACCGTACAATACCTCGGATACCCTTTTGAACTGATGAAATTTCGTGCCCTTTTTGACTGATCAAGTAACTTCTGTGGTGGCATACCATTTAATTCAATAATACATGCTAATTGATCTCCTTCATCTTCTCCCGGAAATAGAGGATATCCCGTTAGCAATTCTGCTAAAATACAACCTAAACTCCACATATCTATAGGCATTCCATATTTTGCACCAAGAATCACCTCAGGTGCTCTATAAAACCTTGATTGAATGTAAGTATATATACGTTGATGCTCATAACAGCTTGATCCAAAGTCTATTACTTTAATTCCACTTCGACCCTGCTGCTTCAAAAGAATGTTCTCAGGTTTAAGATCACAATGAATGATTCTATTTTTGTACAATGCATCTAAACACTGCAATATTGAGTGAGCGAACTTTCTAACAAGTTGTAAACTGAATCCCTGGAATTTATTTTTCTTTATTAGTTCATACAGATTCATACTAAGCAACTCGAATGTTATACATATGTGATTCCGGAATGAAAAATGTTCAAGCATGTGAACTATGTTCATTGTATTGTCTTTGTCTTGTTTCTTAAGGTGTTCTAATATTCTGATCTCCTCCTGTGCTTGTCGATGAAAACGTTTTTCATTTCGTACCATTTTTAATGCCACATGCTGAGCCACTTTATGATCATATGCTTTTACAACTTGACCGAAGCTTCCTTTCCCTATAACTTTCAACACTTCATAACGGTATGCTATATGGTCATGTGGAACATGAATGTAAGAGCCTTGTTCATCATCATAGCCATTGTTATTCGCACCACCAACAACTCCCTGCCTTTTCTTAGCATTTTGTCCAACGAAAAAGACTGAAGGAAAGTTAAAAATTTCATGGTGTTCAAAAGACGTGAGTTTGTGCATGAACTGCTTCATTGCGGATTCTGGGCTCCATGCCGTGTTACGTCTGGCTGCGGAACCACCTTTACTTCCAATACTTCCTGCACTTGAACTGGGACGTGCCACAACATTCGACTCCTTTGATGAATCTCCTGTATGTTGTGCATGATGTTTACTGTGAGCATGATGTTTGTGGTCCTCATAAAGTTGCTGCACTTTTACCCCTGTAGCAATGTGGGCACTATGAGCGCCACCCCCTACAGTTTGACTTGTGAGGGGTGGCAGATGTTGAGCCGCTTCTATAGTCGTTTGGTGAGAATACATATCGCCGGTGGTCAACATAGATCGAGTTCTTTGAACCTGAAGTGGTTGAATTGGCAGGGGTTTGACTCGTGTCGACATTTTTCCCCCTCCCGATTGTTTATGACCCTGAGATTTTGCTTGGAGACCAATTTTGTCTTCATTTGTTTGTCAATCAATTATCTCACCTTAATTTGATGTTTACATTGTCTATAGAACGTGGGAATACTGTCCGGCATGAAAATATATCCCAATAACACATCTGTTGCTATTTTTGAAGACAGTATGGAGGATCGGTTGCCAAGCACGACCCAGTTGTGCAGTGTCTGTGACGTCATGGAAACTGTGGTCACATGTACACAAAAAGTGTCGATATAATTTACGAACTATTTATACAAAACGAACTTTACTTAAAAAGGTAAAATAATGCACTCCGTCATTCCAGTCTGCGACTTTGTAGGCCTACAGCGTACCCTCGGCAGGAGTCATCCGGACGAACCTTTTTAGTTCTGAAATACGTCCTTTTCGAATTTCTGTGCCCAGCACCATAAAACCTTAAATATTCTTAACTCCGAGAATTTACTTAAATACCTGGCAACGTTTTGAATGGTTGAACTGAGTAAGAAATAATCTTCAGCCAAGAAAAAATTTTATGACACCGGATACAGATGTTAATAAGTTTAATTTTGGAATGGACGACTGTTTGGAGGGATAATTTCAAGTCTCTGATCAGTTATTTTTGGCAAATTTTCGTTTCTATTGAAATTACATCTTTAGGTAGCAAAAAAGACTTTGAAGTTAGCTGAGGGGGTCGATTGTATAGGGTCAGTCTCAGGAGCAGAGTTCATTTCCGATCCGTATTTCCTTCGGAACACCACGCTGGAAAAGACAGGTGTCCGAGCTAAAAATCATAGCCCTTCCCTAGCAAATTTTACTACAAAAGCTAAAAATTTGTCTTCCAAATGTAATCGGTAACATAAAAGCACAAAATATAGATTCATATGAGTTTTTCTAATTGAAATACATCTGGAGCTATCTAATTGGTGCTTGTTGTATCAGTTTTCTTCCCACAAGTACCAGTACCAAATAGCATCATATTTATTAACTCGAATAATTCAGCGCCCTCTGGATCCGCTACGCTTCTCGAAACAATCGGAGAGGCGGAATCTGGGACTAGTCCCAGGCGGAATATAAAGACTAGGTTCCATATTTATTTGAATTTATTACTTTTTTAACAGAGACATATAAAACCATGTCTCTGCTTTTAACAAAGATGTAGATAGTATGAAAATCCTTGGTTTTTAGAAAACGTAAAAGAAATCTATGATGTGTATATTTAGGTTATTTATTCACATTTTCAGCATTTTGGAGGGTTTTAAGATTTTAGCTCTAACGGCTAAGAGTCAAAACTGAATATGAATTGATTAGGTGAGCGTTTCAAAGCTTATATATACGCTATACCAACATCTACACACAGCAGAAGTCCGCAGACTAGACACTATTTCAACAGACAAAACTGAATTATCCTGCAATATCAGGTGAGCGTTTTAAAGGTTATCCTTCGGGGACACCTCTCACTCCAGGTGTGGCTATTTCATACCGATTGTTCTTTAGTAAAATGTTACCGTTTTTTCCTCTTTATGCGTTTTTAAAAATGTTAGGTTTTTAAAATTTGACTTCGGCATGACTGACAAAGAAATACTCTTAGATCAGAAGCTTGTGCGACATTTTAAACAGGTAAAGTTATAATTAAGTAGAAAATTGCGGAAAAAGTATTCAAATTCTAGGGAATTCTTCATGATCTTTCCAGTGTGTACATTCTATACAAATAAATTGTTTTAGTTCTATACAAATAAATTGTTTTAGTTCTGTTGTGAAAATCGTGACGTAAGTTACATTTTCACTGGCGAACAGAAAAAAGTGCATTCCTTATACGCCATTAAAACGCCAATAAAACTGTCAAATAAAGGACTCCGTACATGCAGCATGATACGACCGTAGTCTGGGTACTGTTTCACTAAAGATCCGGTAAGAGTTACGACCAGTTGTAACTTATATCGATTGTTAAAGACTTACGATCAGTCGTAACTCGTAAGATCTTTAGTGAAATGGCCCCCTGTATCGTTCAACCGTTTTTGCAATTGCAGCAGTTTGGCCAGAAACAATAAAATTCAATTCATAGTTCTGAAGAAACATTTCTTAGTGACTATGCTTCAAGTTTGACCAATGGATTCAGAGTCGAGAATTCTAGCTAGGACCTTTGTTTGAAGAATATTGAATCAATGTGTCAAAGATGCATTAAAAAATATGTATATGTAAATTATTCCCATTGACGCCTATATTAATCTTTGCACCTGTCAGACAGTCTACATAGACCCTACAGTCCTCATGTCAATCATTTCACTTTCCATGTCATAGATATGCTTCAAAAGCACAGATTATTGCTGCAGCATTTCCAGTCAAGTTGGTTCACACTAGCCTGATGATGAATTTCTGAATGGCATCCATACTGGACCAGCACAAAACAAGGACATTTTATAGAGGTCCATACATAACCATTGCTGCAATATTTTAATTCAGTCGACCTTTACATACCATAACGTCGTAAGGCAGTCATATAGCAAGCAAGGTCAGTATATGAAACGAGGAGACTATTTCCGCAGATTTGGTTGAAAAGACCCAGTAGTTTCATACGAGAAAATATTTGAAATTTCTGTTAGTCACAAACCATTTCCTGTAGTGGCTATACAGAATGTCTGAGGGAACAGAACAAAATGAGCCAGCACTTTACTGAGAAATGCATATTATTATTACAAAGTTGAGTTTCAATTGGCCTAGTGGTTTCACACAAGATTTCTGATGATTCAGCCAAGGTGAAACTTACAGTACATGTTTCATGGTAGCCATACTGGATGTTAAATAAACACAAAATAAAGAAACTCTATTGATGAAAACATTTTGCCCTGTCACGGTCATACTGAATGTTAGGTCAGCACCAAATGCATGAAAAAAAAATTCAGATTATCGTTGTGTTCATTTCTGCAAATTTTTAGTTCAGTAGGCTCGATGGTTTCAGATGAGGAAATGATTTTTAAATTTCAGCCAGTCAGAGATTAATTTGCCTTGTTGCAGCCATGAGGAAACCTTTTTACATGACAATCCATTTCTGCAAACGTTTAGTGCATTCAGTACAGTGGTTTCAGACACGAAGATTTTTTTAAAGTCAGAAACCATTTCCTGTGGCAGTTTTATTGAATATCCGTCTGGCGTCACGGTCCGATCGGCATGAAAGGAAGAAACTGTTGAGGATCATCCGTAAACCATTTCTGCAAAGTCTTGGATTAAATGGACATGTGGTTTCAGACAAGATTTTTAAAGTTTATGCCAATCAGATATTATTTTGCTTTGTGTCGTCCATACTGAATATCCAATTGTGAAATTTTGTAAAAGACCATCTATAGATTATTTATAAGTTTTAGTTCAAGAGGCTATGTTGTTTGAGACAAATCAGATTTTTATTTTAAATCTCAGCCATTAAGAAACTATTTTGCCCTGATAGCCATTTTGAATCTCCAATCTGCACGAATTGAGAAAATTTCTTAGAGGACCTAAAACAGATCATTTATGTAAAGTTTTAGTTCTATAGGCAATGCAGTTTCAGACGAGAAGATTTTGAAATTTCATACAAACAGAAACTGTTGCCCCGTTGCGGACATACTGCATATCTGGTCGGCATGAAATACCTTATGGTTTCAGACAAGAATTTTTTTTTTTTTAATTTCAGCTAGTCGGAACAATTTTTCATTGTGGCGGCCATATTGAATGTCCAAACTGTACGAAATGAGGAGTTTTTTTTTTTAGAGGGCCATCCATAGATCATTGTTGGAAAATGTTCAATCGGTTTGGGAGATTCTGTGGAGAACACTAAAATGTTAAAAAAAATAATGGACGACGGGCGCAAAGGTAATGGCAATAGCTCACAAGACCTTAAAATGGTAGGAATACGATCCCCATTACCGAACTTGATCTGTATTTTGTATCAGGGACATTGTGTTAAAATATTAAACAGTATTGGTCTTCGAAAACAGAAGTAAGGGCACGGACACCAATTTTTCTTAGAATACACATCAGAATACGACTCAAAATTTTTGCGACCATGTAAAAATTAGTTCAGTTTAGATAAATCTATGTTCTACTAAGGACATACAATGGCAGCCATCTTGGATTTCTGATCACCACAAGTTCGTAAATGATCATCCCATAATTATTTTTTGTGTTTCAGTGATCTCTGATGTGTGATATCTGACAGTTTTCGTTTTGTCCGCCCTTTCGTTTCTGACAAAAATGGTACCTAATTTTTCATTTGTTCTACAAGGTATCTTTCTCGTTTCCAGTTTGATACCAGTATTTTCCAGTATCTTCCAGTACTTGTAATACTAGAATACCAGTATTGTGAAATTAAACAATACTAGAATACCAGTATCTTCCAGTATTGGTAATATTGGAATACCAGTATCGTGAAATTTAAACCGTCATACTGGAATGTCAGTATTTACCAATATCTCCCAGTATTACTACATGTAATTCTGGGACACCAGTATTTTCCAGTATCTGTAGTGCTGGAATACCAGTGCTGTCCAGTATTATCAGTATTTGTAGTACTGGAATTCTAGTATTGTGACTAACTTGATATATGTAACAATTTGACAAGAATACTGGAATACCATTATCTCCCAGTATCTCTAATACTGGAAGATACTGGAAGGAATACTGGTATGCAATTTTGTTCGAGTATTGTAACAATACTGGTAGTCGACTACAATTATCCCAATTACTGTCCCCGTTACCTTCGTATCCTATAGGTCATAATAAAGTTCTGTCCAAGGTTGTGTTTTAGGCTAGAAACTAATCAATAGGAAAAAAGTTTTAGTAAGACCTAGTTTTGGCCCAAAAAGGAGTTTGGTCTTGTTCCACTTTCTAGTTGACAGATGTATATCATTACAAGCACTTCAAAAGCTTGACACCACAAGTGATGTAGGTATAGTTACTTGAATCTGGTACTTGCGAAAAACCATAAGAGTAGAGGCTCTTTTGCTCATCAGTTATTATGCCTTCTCCCATTCAAAATTTCCGACACAGCCACGTGAGAGGTTTACAGTCCTTGAGGTTTGATTCACTGGCCATTCATGAACAGATATGGTTAACTCCCGTTCCTAAGAAGACGACATTTGAATTTCTTTTCCATGGGGTCCCATTCTCACAGAGGCAGTCATTTTGGATTTCAGATCGGCATATTAAGCATGAACTTTGTAAAGGACCATCTAAAAACAATTATGCCATGGAATGATTTCAGTGAATCAGTACTGGGAATAATACAGTCTATTACTCCCAGATCAGTATTGTCTGCGTAAGAAAATCTTAAATATTTACAGTAGTATCCTATGTTAAACTATATACCCTGCGGTGTCGGTCATCTTGGACTTCAGATCGGCAAAAAACCCCACATTTTTTGTAAAGGACCCTCCAGTGATCATTCAAGAGTACTTTTGGTTTTATTATCTTACTTGTTACAGAGAAGATGATCTTTGAATGTTTTTCTCATAGGATCCCGCGTTAAACTATGTCCCGTGGTGGCAGCCATCTTCTATTTCTGATCGCCATGAAAATTACGAACTAGGTAGAGGACCATCCAAAGTTCATTCAAGAATGTTTCTGTTTGATTGTCTCTCTTATTTCTGAAAGAACAACTATGTCCCACGGTAGCAGTTATGTTGGATTTCTGATTATAGTTAACTCGTACCAAAGTCACACAGAAAGTCAACTGTACAACTGCAAAGTCATACCATTGTAAACTCGTACTACTGTGAACTCGTACCACTTTAAACATGTACCACAGTAAACTCGTACCATAATTATAAACTTGTACTAAGCCCCCAGGACTAAGCCAAAGATGAATTTGTGTTTCATCTTACATGGTACAGTTACTATTGTTATGATATTAGAAGTATTGTAAAAACAAGAGTTGACACACAAATACGTCTCGCCTGCCCCCATATGTCATGGAAACACAAATTTAGCAAAATTTACTGACCTAATCACAAACACTGAACATAAAATAGATGACAAATCAGACTGAATGTACCAATGATATCAGTTCTTACACCAAATACAGCTGACCTATCATTAGTGGTTACCAAAGAACTGACCTAATCACAAAAATTGGACATTGCTCACTGGACCGTGACCATGA
>JAOXYI010000001.1:3048215-3059707 GCA_028566495.1 Lithophaga antillarum
CCGTTTAGGAGGGGTTGTACCCCGCAAGGTGGAGAACCTGGGTCCTATTTCTATACCCCGGAAACCCTCGGGGGGAATATTGCTCAGAAATGGGAACTTCAGGACTGGACAAAAATTAAAATAATAAATGTCATACATTGTACATCCGAGAATGCAACAATCTCTAACAATTTTCTGGAATAAGTCTACATATAAAGCTGATCTGTTCATGTCTGTGTTGTCTCAAGTTCAGCTGGATAGTATGATCTAAGTTCAGCTGGATAATATGATCTCAGTTTAGTGACAACTTGAATTTTATAGATCCAGGTAAACTCGATATAAAGACCACAACCGACAAGCATAGATTATCTTCATGTTTATATTTATTTCTACAAATTGACAGGGATGGACTATTGCCTTCTCCTATGTTGTAAATTTCCAGTTTCTGAGTACGTAGACTTTGTATCACAGCTGATACAATATTCTAGCGCTTGCTCTAGGTATTAGACGCTTGTCAAATAAAATATTCAAACACGGTTATCAAAAGTGGAAACATCGTTTCAAAATATTGCATGATCGCCATCACGAATTGGTTAACTAATACGGAATGTCTGTGTCTCAACTGGTAAATACTTCCGGTATAGGTTCAATAGTGTCCCCTTCCGCTAATTGTAAGCTGTATACGGACTGACAAATAGGACCGCGTCTGGTGTTGCATGTGCAGCAGGAAAAGCATATTTTAGATGCACAAGGTCTCACTGCCAGTTTTATTTTGTGGGATGTGTCCTTTTACGTTTTTATTTGATTCATTTTTTTAATTTAAATTGTCATATGCAGCATGACTTCTGCGACGTCACTCCTAGATTTTGTGGGGAGTATAATTCATGTTTTTAGTTAGGTCATGTGGTGTCCAACACGATTTTCGCGTAAAAACTGTTCATATCGTCCTTCAACACGATTGGTGTTGCATGCATGACAAGAAAAGCTTATCATATCGACATATCTGTTCTCACTCCCTTGCTTGTGTGGAAGTTCTTGTTGTCCGATCTTGAGTTCTTTTCGTTTATTTTTATTTATTAATTTTATTTTATTTTAGCTTGGTTTTTTTGTGCTTGTATCATTGTATCCGGAATGCAATTTTTTGTGCTCGTATCGTTTTGTCCGGACTGTGATTTTTGTACTTGTATCATTGTGTATGGGCTATGATTTTTTGTGCTTGTATCGTTGTGTCCGCACTGTGTTTTTTGTGCTTGTTTCGTTGTGTCCGGACTGATTTTTTTTCTGTATCGTTGTGTCCGGACTGTGATTTTTAGTGCATGTATCGTTTTGTCCGTACTTTGATTTTTTGTACTTGTATCGTTGATTTCGGACTGTGATATTTTGTGCCTGTATCATTGTGTCGGGACTGTGATTTTTTGTGCTTGTATCATTGTTTCCTAACTGTGATTTTTCAATCATTCCTTGGTATTTAAATTAAATCGTACTATTTATATCTTATTTTCTCCTTCAAAAATAATTTAAATGTTTGAAGACACCGTGAACGATTATTTAAGAAGTCAAAGATATTATTACTGTCAAAACAAATAAATAAGTCTAAAAATAACATACACTGTAACCTTACAAGACACAAATTAGTTTGCGTATCATTTTATGATGTACTAGCCGTCACGGAGAAATAATGGAAATGACCGTCTGTATAATTACCTCAGTGTCACTAATTTTTAAATTTAATGTATAAAGTACATGTGAGCTAATAAACTTTGGCTTTTCAGTGTTACTGTAACGTCTACTTTTTTTTCGCCAGCAGGGTATAGCTTTATTAAAGCCATGGATTTATTTTGAAATGTAGAGTATGACATTTTGCCTTTTTTAAAGGAATGCTACAGCTAGTGAGACAAGCATAAAAGACATTTATGTTAAACAGACAATTTTACAATGTAGGAGTTATTCCTCTGAAAAAATTTAATCACCTGGACCCAGTTGTTCAAAACATAGTTACTGTTAACCACTGGTTAAATCATGTACTAGTGAACCAATTTTACCAGTGGTTAAACCTAACTTTTTGAATAACTGGGTCATGGAGAGACAGTAATGTCAAGCTGTATAGAGATAATATTCATTTTCAAAAATAACATAAAAAATAAAGAAAACACACAAGACAAAGTTAACTAATAAAAAGTCCTGTTAACTAAAATAAAATCTACTTTTGCATCAACTAGCTAAGCAAAATATGGCATGATTACTAAATGCTTGTCCAAAACAAAGCGGTCCTGAGTGGATAAATGGTCATGATCACTAGCCTATCACCGGTGTCGTAGGTTCCAACCCCGTTTGACCCACTTCATGTCTTAAGGTTTCCATACACCTACCCAAAGTTGGGGATGTCACCGGCAAGCTTGATAGTTGTCCAGGCTTTCCGTAGTTATGATACAGCCGAAAAATTGCTGAAGGTGACAATAAACCACAACAGGCCCACACTAAATCAGGCAACTTTATCTTTTCAAAGTATATATAGAGATGCGCTGCTCCACGTCTACAGCAAGACAATGTATTAGTACGGCATATGATGTACAATATGATACTATTGTCATAAGTATGACACTGTAAAGTATTTTCTAAAATTTATACGCTCCCTTAACTGATAGCAAATATTTATTGGCTTAAAAAATCTGTAATGACATCAGCTGAACAAACTGTTATTTTGTATCAGATCACATTGTCTGAATTGCTCATATATTCGCTTTAAACCTGGCGATCAATGTCTATTTCCAAGAATGTTAAAAGTTCCAATTTGTTCCAAATATAAGTATGACTACCTCATTCTACAATTCAACATCTATTTATCATGACCATTGACAAAATGTCTATTAATGAAGATTTATGACTTGCTGCATGCAACACAACAATCCAAAAGACAAATATAAACGTTTAACTGTTCGTTTATTTGAGCAAATTATTCTTTTAATAGTTAATTAGAGTCATCCTCCACAAATATTGACCGTATTGGTATTTTGTTTAATAGTATTATGTATTAAGACTAGTGAAAATAATTGGCTGTGTATATTGCAGGTAGCTGAATATGACATCATAAATGATTCTGTTCATGATACTTGGAACATAAATATAAAATTATGACATACAGTCTTAATATTTCAGCATCAGAATACTTAATATCTTCACTGTAAATGTCAGGAATGGGTAGTTAAGCATTTAAGTCAATATTAATGAGAAATCAAAGGGTTTTGTTTTGTAATGTCTAAAATTTAAATAAAGACTAGTTTTGAAAGAATAATGGGGTTTTTTTGTTTTTGCGTCTTTGTGAAAAATAGAGAATAGATAAAGCAATACAATAAATTGCCAGTCCATTAAATACCAATTAATCCACAAAAGTGACAATTCTGAGAAAAAATTCAAGGATATTTTCAACCATCCTAACATGTTCCTCTATTGTCTGTGTGGGAGTTTTCGATTATTTTAATCTTGTTAAAATAATGATGTTAAATGATACTTAAAAATTAATAAATACGTCATTACATTATGGCAATGTTGAATTGATTTTAATTTATATTTACGTCTGTAATTGTTTGACTACACAGAAATTAAGAATGGAAATCAATTGACAGTATTTGGTCCAAAATATTTCCTAAAAATAACTACAGGTAACTGTTAATAAGCAGAATTGTAAGACAATAAGACAAAAATAAAACACGGAGTTCCTCAGATGACGCAACTCCCACTGCATATTTTAGCAGAAACAGGCTTGGAGTAAATTTAGAATTAAAAAAGGACGATGTAGGGAAACTTAGGCTGAACACGAAGACGTCATATGTTTAAAAGTACGATATTGAATAATTCAGGAAGTGCACAGAAGGGCAATAAATCTAAAACTTTTTTGAGATAAAGAACATTTTTCAGTCTACTTACAGAGTATTTGTTATGTCACGTTTTTTATTCACACATGGAAGCCGAGATTACAAATGATCGTAAAAAAAGAAAGAAAGAAAGCCGATTTTAGTCATAATTAATATAGGTTGATTGTGATTTTTGCCGTTTGCTGTTTTTGCTAAATATAGATTTCAGTAATACAAATGGGTTGTCTGTACCTTTGTATTTCACAAAGAGTATGGTAAAAGCAAAAGTTTTACAAATTACGGAAAACCTAATTCAGTATAATAGCTGTTTAAGTATAGCAGTTTTTATTTAAAGCAATGTTACTGCAGGTTTTTCAAACGTTAGTTTGACTACCATACAGGAAGTCGGAAAAAAAATAAAATTTCGAAGTGTTAACTTTCTAAAACAAAAGCATGAACATTCAACTGTCTAGACCAAATCTCTTAATTGAATTCCAGACTCCATTAATTCTCATCTACGCTTAGTTAAGCAAACGTGTTTGAGTTAAATGAGTTTTCGCAAGTGATTAATTTTAGAAAAATCAACACCACCGCACGCGTTAATGTCTATTGTGTCTCAGAAATTAAAATATCAGAAGGGCGGGTTCAAGACACATGTTTTTAAGACCGCTAATTGTCAATTAAAATTCAGTTTTCGCTTGGCCAGGCACCGAAGTAGCAATATCCTTAGCACAATAACAGGTATTACAAACATCATCGGCATTTCTACAATTTCGTTTAGACTACCATATTTGAGTTTTCAGTTTATGAAAAGAACCAAAGAGGCAAGCAATTTGAAAGTTAATGAGAATTTGATGTTTGTTGTTAATAC
This sequence comes from Lithophaga antillarum, assembly GCA_028566495.1. Classification (NCBI taxonomy): domain Eukaryota; kingdom Metazoa; phylum Mollusca; class Bivalvia; order Mytilida; family Mytilidae; genus Lithophaga; species Lithophaga antillarum. Next base: position 3,052,917 of record JAOXYI010000001.1, read on the forward strand.
AAGCAATATCCCATAACAAACATTATTAAATTGACTATAATCTTTGTATAGTATAGAGCCTGATCGTTACCTCTCATTCACTGTATTTTTTCCACAACAAAAGACCACTACCAGCTACGCGGTTGGTCTGGCTTAACTCTCGGTGATACATCCTTCTATTCGCAGCGGTAAACTCGTGTCTAACCACAGGGATTCGATAAATAATACCTTGAATTTCAATAGAGAGTATATTATTAATTTGATTTATATGGATCAAAAGGAAACTTCATAGAAAAGGCTTCTACAATTTCACGAAATTTTCGCCTATCTTATTAGCTCACAATTTACAATCTCTCCTGTAATTTTTATTTTCTATTTGATGGTTTCATAATCAGTTTTTCTGACATTTAATACCGTAGAATTAACCAAGATTTTATTGTAAAATTTTGACTACCTTTTGCAGCCCTATAATTCGAAGATACGGATTGTTAATTTTTGGTTTTATGATTTTTGTCGAAACTGGTGTTTGACATAAAATGAAATTCCAGAACAAGTCAAATATATTTTAATTGATAATATTCAAATATCAATTTTCACGTGAAAAGCAATATATCTTCGTGAAGAAGTGATAAGAAAGTTAGTAGTCAACATAATTAAGGGTCATAGAATCGGATCTGTTGACCTAACAAGCAACCTTGCGCGTAAAGACCATACAAACAACAAAAACAGGGTAAAAGATACAATTTTAACTAAATTCCTACCATTATTTTATAGATTAGATATTAGATAAAAACATCAGCAAAACAAACAGACGTGAAATTTGTTGAAATAATACTCCTTCCAGTGAAAATAATACTAAACGTGCTTTATTAAAGACTATACGCATCAAAGTTAAACACCGGGAACTTCCGATGATTTTTTTAATTTTGGTAAATTTTCGTTGTTTGAACGATACAAAACAATGCACTTTTCCATATAATTCGCAAATTTGGAGCTCTGGGCTAGTCCGGAAGCTTGAAGCTAATCCGTAATGGATTCAAAAATAGATATTTAATCTACGCGTTGGTGTGTCTCACTTTTCTAAACAATTTCAGAGCAGCAAAGAATTCAAGAATAAGTTACTATTTGAAGACAAAAATTGCGTCTTCAGATTGTGCTGGTGTTGCCTAAACTGAATTAAACGTTGTGATATTTACAACGCCAGTCATATAATTTGACTCTTCTTAAGGTCAGATACAGAGACTTCATTGATGATGGTAAAGTACTCGAGCAAGGTTACCAGAAAAACTTATCTACATTTTTTGTTTGAAAAATGCTATGATCGCCATCTTGATCTGGTTTTCATATCACAGGTTGTTCCAAAACATGTTCACATATGTATAAAGATTACGATTACATTATATTTCTTTTAAAATATTTCGTGAATCGGTTTTCTGGTGCATACGCATCAGTATGACTACATATATTATGTATTATTAATATGTCATTCAATAACAGTCAAATTTTGAACAATACAGTAGCTGTAAGGAATAGAAAAACGTCACTTTTGCTACAATGTCGCATATGGGACTAGATTCTACCGTTCACTACAACTTATCAAAATTAGAAATAAGAGTGCTGTCGTCGCCACCGACATGAGTACACGTAGTACCACAATACTCCCTACAACATCATAATACCACTTTCCACTACATAACATGCATACATGCGCGTTTCGTGATCTTGTAGCACATTCATATACAGTGAACAGAATACTTGGACCTTTTCCGATAGTTTAACGAAATAGTCTTGATGAAGTCGGTAATAATGAAATAATATGAAGTTATAGGGACTGGCAATATTCCTTTTTAGCAAGGATAATTATATATTTCTTATCAGGAAAAAAACAATGTACGATATATTGGATCTCTGTATATCATTGTTTGAATTTGTACTTGGGATAAAAGAACGGGTATATAATCTCGGTCTTTGTAGTGAGTTTGTGATATCATGTTTTGGTCTGTTCATGGTTTCGTGTTTTGTTTATTTATTGGTACCGTTCTTTAACCTTTTTCTCTTGTTAAGACATCATGTACAGACACAGCCACAAATAATTGTCCTCTTGTTGTGAATACATCTGATGAATCAGATAACTGAAATTCTTAAATTATGCAAGGAAACATAAAAATATATAAGCCGTTTGAAAAATTAAACGGGTAACAGTTTTTAATTGATGATAGTGTAAAATATATGGCTTTGGCGGATGTGACTTATTTTTTAAGTATGATAATAAGCTAATTGAAGTTTTAGTACTTGCAGGTGTCGTATTAAAAACGTATATGTATCCAACACGTGCTATTAACCACAGTACTTTACTTTAATTTAATAACATATTTAACTATGTTTAAGTTATATGATATATACAGGTAGATACCTTAAGAGCTATTTTGTCTGAACTTCCGATGATTATGTATAAATCGAGTCAATAAAATTCAAATTATACACTTTTTGAAGGCTTAAAGATTACCTATGAATCTCGCTTATGAGTTCCTGATTATTTCTTTGAGAGCAAATAATTAGCAAGACACTTCAAAGGTGAAATAAATACACGTCAGAGGTTGTCAATCATATATCAATGATCACACAAATTAGATATGACAGGTGTTCTAATTTTGTGGTTATGTATTTACATTTTTCATATATGTTTGACAGTAAAGGGGGTAAGAAGATACAATGATGAAAGACTTTGATGATAGCGGTGGGATTGAATGCGGTATATTACTAAAAATACGTATCTAGTTTTCATTCAAAAATGTAATAAAACTGAAACTGCTTCAGTAAACTAAAGTGTAAATGTGTAATATATGATGCATTTTAAATATTGCATTTGTGGAAGTCATAAAATGTAAGAGACACTTACAATAAAGTCGGGGAACTGTTGAATTAGAAATCTAGAAATATTTTTTCCCTTTGTACTAATAGCATAGACTTTTCAATGCAGGGGTCATGGTCATAAAAATTGACTGCCACTTCAAATGTTGACTGTCTTCTGATCATCTTGACTATCTATCGCTACAGGAGACTAATGGCACACGACATTGTTTGATAACAATACCTCCTGGACTTTTTAACAATAATATTGACATCGACTCACAAATCGGACATAGGTATCCAAAATATGGGAACAGAATATATCATCTGACTTTAAAGTCGAAGTAGGAAAGTGTCAAATAAGCATTATAAAACACTGTATAGAAAGTGAGCAATTTAAAAAATCAGTAAGGGTCCTTTTCGGTGCAAAAAAAAACAAGTCAAGATGAAAGTTTGTAAAGCATTAGCATATTTTCTCAACCTTAAGTAAATGAAATAAGAAGAAGACAAAAGTTTCAAGTATAAAATGTGGTATTATAGCGTTAGTGCATCACAAAAAGTGACAGAAATAGTAAATACCTCGAGTCCTCTATTTATGGTCGTTTCAAACTCAGTTTTAGCTTCTAAAAATCCAGCTCCCGTGATAACAGCAAGGCATTTTATAAAATGATGTTACAGTGAAAACATATTGCCCCTTCCGCAAGTATTGTGTTGGTTGTCGGGGTTGGTTCGATGTTTTCGGAGTACAAACATACCTAAAAATTGGAACATTTGGCATTTTTTAAATCACTTTCAAATCTAGCGATCAATCGTAATGTTATATTGACATCACTACAATCGATAATTCAGAAGAATAGATCATTTTAGTTCATCATAATTATTTAAGAAAATTATCACTAAACTTCAGGCTACTTTGAGCATGTTTTAGTTTCTGGACCGAAAATAGTCCTTAATGCACCTTGCCCTTGTAGACAATCCCATATCACAAACTTTTTCGGTTTATGCTAGTCCAAGTTGCAAATACACAAATAAAATAAAATACAAAAAGTAGTATACAAAAATCAGTTCGAACTCACGAGTCCAAAGAAAATGACAGATCCTGAGGTAGCGTTAAAAACCAACGAATCGGTCAATGAAACAGTCAACTCGATAATAATAGTGCATTATATATATATTCCTCCTCCGTCTGTAATATATCAAAGTTACTGTAATGTATCAAAGATCAATATCAGAACCGATGAGATATTGAATATATAATTTTTTTTCCAAAATCGAGTGAAGAAAAATAATTTTCGATAGATAAAAGAGTTAATCTTAGAAAAAAATCTTCTAACTTAAATATTGTTTGTAACTAACATATTTGTCAAAATGTTGTTTGTTAATAACGTTCGACTGCATTATACTTTATCACCGGTAAAAAAATTCAACCATAGAGAAAAACGAATTCGAGCACTTCTCTGTTCCGTGCTGGATCTTCATCATAACTTGCAATTTTGTTGTTTTAGCTTTCAAGATTCAATTCTTGCATGTGTGGTATACCGAATGTACACAAACTAGTGTATAGGGTACTTTGGTTTTCCATATTCATTCCTTGAAAATGGTCATTCAGAAAAAAATTCCGAGATATAGGAACAACAAAATCTCACGATAAAGCATTTTTTGTCCACAAAAATTTTGTCAAGAGTGGTATCGTATCTGACCAGATAAAGAGAACCTGTTCGTGCATATTTACTTCGCTTTTTTCGTTCCCGCCAAAATTAATCACACAATATTAGCAGACTGAATACTTTGATAAAATCTCTGATTACGTTTTTTTTGTTCTGAAGTTCAATTCAAAGTGAACGATTTTTACTGGAACTAATTTGGGAAATTAAGCTTTACGGCCTTGTATTACAATAGAAAAATACTTTTCATGTCGTTTGTGAACATGATCTTTTCAGTATGAACAGAAAAGGTGGGAATTACATCTGGACATTAAGCAATAGTTAAAATATAACAGTGGTAAAATTATGCAATGTTATTATATTTTCTCTTATGAGAAGGCTGGGAACTTTGCTTAATTTTATCCTACACCTGCATGAAGTCTTACTAAATATCACATATATGACTACACATAAATAGAAATGTTTTATCATTCAAACTTATTGTTTTTTATCTTTTTAGTAAGGCAATAAATTAACATTTGTAGCCGTATTAGAGGCAATACACCCTGACAATATTGCCAAATAAATAGCCATAAATCTCAATCACCGTATTGTATATGTGGGCATCATCTCTGCATTTGTGGTGGGTGTTTTTCTCAAAGTATTTTTTTCGTCTATAAAATGTAAGTTAATTGCTATGGTATTGATGTATTAATCGTTATATAGCAGTTATCTAGACGGAAGCTCTGATAGAAAACCGTTAACGCCTTGAAGACGTGCGATGATGAATTCATTGTGGCGATTTAATATAGGATACATATCTAAATTGTGCATGACTATTGTTACACATTTAAAATCATAGTAAGATTATATATTTTATTATCTGATTTTATCTAAAAATATTTTCGTGTTTGCGACCTTTTCTTTAGCCCCAAAAGACCTGTTTTATCGTTCGACTTGAAAAAGCATGATGATAATAAACATAAAATTCAAAAAGGAGGAAGCATGATAAAGCAACTTTTTACATGTAAAATTAGTACTTTATCGGTTACCACAATTTAAGTAAACAAATTTCCACGCTCGGAAAATACAGAATTGATTTACCTCTTTGTGTAATAATTTCGATTTTGAGCCTCAAAATCAGCTTTTTTTAAGAAGAGTGCAAAACTTCGAGAAAATGACACACTTTCATACAGTTTATTAAAAATTAATGAACAGAGAAAGCACCAAATAAATATTTGAGTAAGGTGCTTTGAAAATATACAAATGTTTTGTTGATGGGCTCTAGTTCATATATAATCCTATCAAAAACTAGGACAAAAATAGCTATAATTTGACATTTTTTAACCATAAAAGCTTAAGTGATAACGCATTTATGACGTCTTAAGCAGTAATGTGGAATAAAATCATCAAATTTCTTTAGTAACATACATTATACACTAACTTGTTATACGAGGTTAGAGCCAAGGAAGACCCTCATGTCTTTGATGGTATAACAAATTGAATTTAATGTGCATATTACGACAAAGCTGAATATTTCAAATGAATGAATGTTTCAAAATTGGGCTAAATATTTGAGTGTTTTGTTAATTGCACATCTCAATGCCAAACAAAATTAACAGAATAGTTTTGTACGGACAGTGCGCCCCTACTCAATTAAACTAAAACATAACAAAGTAACATGGGATTGGGCACATGTTATAACAACTTTATGACAAAGCCCTTTCCCTAGAATGTACAACATAACATAAGGTGACAGCAACAACATATATTTTAGGTCAGTTATACACAACCACTCACACTCATGCTTTGAAACATTACACTAATATATAATATTAAACAAACTATAAATACTTTAAAAAGGAATCACTCATGCTCTCACGCTCAAATAAGGAATAGTATTATATAAGATTGGTATAAACAAACAATTGCATGGATAACTACTTTAATATGTTTACAAAAAAATAGTGAAAGAGAGAAAAATGAGAAAAACAAAACACAGAACCTGCCGACTCAATCGAAACGATGTGTATGTCTTATAAAATCATGGACTGCAGTAAAGAAGTTGTTATTTTGAACAGTATTTTACGAAAGCCCAGAAGGATCATTCGAAATTCGAGATTCGAGATTCAATATCCAAATAAACTAATAAGAAAGCCCAGAATGATCATGTGAGTTGCAAACTTCGAGATTCGAAATTCGACATTCGAGATTCAACATCCAAATTAACCAATCAGAGGACAGCTTATAACAAATCTCAGATTTTATATTTCTTTGATATTTTAATTATTTGTATAGTGAAAAGGCAGACTGCACCAA
>JAOXYI010000001.1:3156200-3174704 GCA_028566495.1 Lithophaga antillarum
GCAGAAGCCATCCTCGGCTTGTGTTTGCAACTGCAAAAAGTATATAAAACCCTAACATGAATTCCTGTTACCAAAAAACCACCTAAATGCCTAAGAGAGCACTGTCACCAGAATCCAAAAGCAAAAACAGTTTACAGAACCAAATTCAACCCATCCTGGTCGTCAGAGTTTCCCTGGCTGAGAAAGAGCAACAAAAGCACCCTGTAATGCAGACTTCAGTATTGGCCACAGTGGATGTTACGGACAAAACAAATAAACAAAGCAGAACCCTCCTCCCCCCTAACACACACACCAGACCTTACTTCAGTGAGAAAGAAACATGTTTTGTAGAAAATGTCATCTAAAATATGTCAATGGAAAATCTCACTTAAAATTACCAAAACTCACTTTAAAATTTCATGGATCTCATGAACTGGTAAACTGAAAGTATCACATGTATGGGACATACAATAAAATACAGGTACATCTAAATGAAAGGCACAAAATACCCATTCGATGGACAAATTTCTAGCAGCAATTTGTGAAAAAATGTGCAAATATTCCTTTTTTGTAGTGAAAAGATGCCAAATTGATGACATCAATATTGAAACTGTGAACAAATGGAGTACTTCCATTTATTTTTGCATATGACTTAAAAGTCCAAATTTTTCAGGAAATTTCATTTTTATTGAGTTTAAACGTACTTTTATATCCACATTTTGGAAAAGTATAAAATGTATTAAAGAGTATTCAAAGTTAAAAAAACATATTTCATGTTTGAAGGTGACATTACAGCTTTACGAAAACATTAAGAAAAGGGAAAAACCTACCTTTGTCAAAACAAAACCAGTAATTTTATTCATGCATTTGCCATTTTGTCTCTACTGTCTTTACTAAAAGTTGGAGACAAAATTTGGCAGTTGGCAAATTCTTGTGCCAAAACAGTGCCTGCAGCAAGCACAGACAAAAACTAAAAACAGTGAATATTTATGAAGCAATAAAAACTGTCAACTACTATTTTAAGTAAAACTTCTTGTGTTTACATTTCATTACTACACGAAGAACAAAACAACAGGAATTGTCATTTTTAATTTCAAAACACATGTACTGCAATATTAAAACAATGATAAACTAGTTTATGTATACACAATAATAATATTGCACTGATTTTGGAAGACTTACATACATCTCAGAAGAGGTATTATGCAACATGAACTTAAAGGTATCCTTTAACTTAAATTTCTGACAGAAAAAAAAATAAATACATGCAGCATGTAAATACTTTTTAAAACTTCACTGAACTTAATCATGTTAATGGTAACAGTCCAGTACTACAAGGTATCAAAGTTAGTTTAATGGACTATATGCACATTTCATGTGGTGCTCAAATCTAAATGTTGGACTTATAAAGGAAATAAAATGTTGAAGAGAGAAAATCACCATAAAGAGAAGCCAAAATAGCTATTAAGTATTCCTTCGCATGAGGGAGATAAACCTCACTTTTAATGTATTTTTAAACAATTTTACTAACTGGAAATTTTATAAAGTATACAAGTCATATCATGCCAACACCAAAGTACTGGCTACTGGGCTGGATATGCCATCAGAAACTAACAGTCCGGCAGCAACGGCATTGACCTAGTAGTAATAACACATTCACATATTCACAATATCAAGGACTCACTAATATGTAAATTTCAGTCAAAAGTAGTTAATATCACAGATTAATCATTATAAATTTCAGTTGTAAGTTGTTATTATCACAAATCCATTGATGTTAATCTCAGTCCACTGTTATAGACAAAGCTTTGATTTCTGCTAAAGTCTGTTGTATTGAGTTATCTTGCTGTATACCCATATGATCTGATAATTCTGTGTATAATTTGACAGACTCAGAATTCAAGGCAACCTGAAAAATAAAATAGTAACTTCAAATTTTCACACAGAAACAAACATTACTGAAGTCGACATCAGCTTGACTTCTAGACTAACACCACATTCTATAGCCCCACTCCCAATTCTGTCAGTGGGGTAATTATTTGGTAAACCAAATTATTTTTTACAACTGAAAGTTTACTCACTAAGTTTTACCATTGCTTAAGTCCAAGCATGGACACCTATAAGTTGTGTGCCCTCTCATTTTGGTTTCTATTAACAAGTTTTTGAAAGGTATTTATCAAAATGTAGGTTGAAATCTAATTATGGGGTAATGGCTGTTATGGTAACTGAAATACACATCTGAAAAGGACCAATATTTAACAGTTGGTTTACAACCTGTTCTATTCTGTATCACAGTCATACCTAGGGGGCTAATTCTTTCATAAGGTCACAGTTTCATTGGAAAGTATGTAGCCTTGTAAGAGGTATACTATACTACTGTACTGCTCTTGAATAAAAGCAGTAAATGATGACTTAGCTCTTACTGAAGTAAGAAATAATGCTCTTGAATACAAGAACTTACACTTTTAAAAAATACTGGGCCAAAAAGTGGTTAACTTACCAAGCTGATGAAAAGAAACATTGTAACATACTTATTCATCTTTGATGGTACAACTGAAATGTGTCCTGAGGATAGTAACCCCATCTGGCAAGTTTGAAACCCACAAAAACTCACTGGCAAATAGATTACTGTAGCCACACCCATTTAGTTTATCAGAGATTCATTATTTTCTATTGTTAACTTGCTGCCACCATATCATGGTCACATACTTGCTACTTGTTTGTTTCAATTATTGAGAAACTTCCATTCCAATTATCTGACTCTACAATTCATACATATTATTTGTCTGGAAGATGGGGAAAACACATTTTTTACTATTACAGTTATTTACAGAAAATTTCTGACTAAAACTAACGAATCTTGTAATAACAACTGGTATCAAAATATTCCTTTATATGTACTTAATCTGGTTTATTACATCTTGGGCAAAGGCAAAGTTGATTGTCTGTTTCCTAGGCATATTTTTTTATAAATTTAAGTGCACAGGTGGTATTTCATTTTATTTTTTAATTTGCGAATTACCGCTAAATCTGGAGAAATATCGTTTCCATGTCTGATATTGTTCTGACCAGTGTTAGCAATTAAAGTCACACAAGCACTTCGAATGAATCACTTGAATTAAAAGTGCTTAAGTAATTATGAATCCTCCTTGACCTCGTGAATTTGTATCAAAATGGTCAAAATGTAAATGAAGTCCCTTTTGAAGTGATTATAAGCTGAAAAACAATGCAAATAGCACAAAACTGGAAATTGAAGGAAGAACAGTAAATAGAAAAACTATCAACTGCAGTGTTTGATCATTTATTTTTTTAGAAGAGCAAATAAAATGGTACATGCAGCGGGTGTGGAGATAATGCAAGCATGCAGTGCCTGAAAAACAAAAAATCAACTTTGCTCGGCCTTTGTTGGGGTTTACTGTCATTTTTGTATATTTAAGAGATAAATATCACTTTTATGGTCAATTAAATTGAATATATTAGTTTTTTTTTTTTTTGGTTTAAACTAAGTAACTTTTTACCATTTCCACTGCATTTTGGTGTTCCTGGACATATCAGCACAGAACAATTGTCACCTTCAAATCCACCCTGACACACACAAACAGACTCATTATCTTTTCTGATACACAATCCATAGTTGCTGCAGTCTGGGTCACCTATTCAGTGGGAAAATATAATTAAGCATTAAATCACAAATACTAATACAACTTACCTAGTTCACAGATTCTTTATTGACTAGTAAAAAAGAATACAGATAAGCTGCAGGAAAAGTATTTCAGTTATTCAATTTTCAGTGCATGTTTGAAAATGAAATGGGATATTGCTGTTGTCCAAATTAAATTCAATCAATTTCACTTATACTGTAATCCTGTATTATTCATTACTTCCAGTTGTCAGTTAAATATTGATGTTTGATGAGATTCAATGATAAATTAAGGGTTTTTACTTGCGACTAATCATGTGCACAGAAGTTTATATGGACATTGCCAGCTTTTGGGATAATTTGAATACAATAATTATACATTAACATACAAAAAGTTGATTTTTTAACAGAAATTTATGTATGCTCAACAAATTATAGCAATACAAATCCCATACAAAATAATGATTTAAAAACAATATTGACCTTGATCTATATCTTCTCTCATGTTGTCTATAATATTTTGTGAGTCAGACAAGAGAAATAAAAGTTAAACCATGGAAACCAAGGTTAACTGATAACAGATGGTAACATCAGCACCATGTAATTTCTTGACCAATAATCTTTTCAGCTAGATGAAAACCCTGCAAAATTTTTTCCCCTGAATTTTCCCATAATACTAAATTCTTACCGGGACAGTCTACTATTTCACAATGATCTCCAGTAAATCCTTCATCACAAACACAAGCATCACTCACACACTGGCCAACATTGGAACACATTGTCTCACAACCCGAGTCCGAATAACAGGGATCACATTTACAGGTAGTAGAGAAGGCAGGATCTTCTAAGCCATGTACACATGGGTATTCACAAGCAGGACCCATTGTCTGGTTACAGTTCACACATTTTGGAGGGAAGTAATTATCAACATCACATGTGCCTGGAAAAAAAAATATCATCTTGAAAAATATAATCTAGAGAACATAAATGGTCCTCATTAAGCATTATTCAGCGTTCAGATACCCTATCTTAATCACTCAGATATGAAGTCAAAAGGGAAACTAACCAAGTGACTGTAAAGCAAAGAATAGCTATGCAATCGTTTTTACACTAAACTGCATCTAATATACCATTTCCAGTTATTTTCTATGTTTTCAGACAAGATATCCATGTGGAAATAAATTCACATAAATGTACAAGGTATTCTATCATAAACACATAACAGCTATCTAAATATGGTCTAGCTTATGAAGATTTTCTTTTTCTGTAGAAGACTGCAAAAAAGAGAGGGAAAAAAAAATCACATTTTAGTTAAGTCAATATAAGGTTGTTACAATGCTCCGGTATTAGGCTAAGATTAGGCAACAAGTTCTACATGATAGTTACATACAGAATTTGTCATACAGCCATAATGTAAAGAACAAAAGCACGTAATGTAAGTCTTGATCATGGTACAGATTATAAAGATAAGAAAATTGACAAACCTAGTCCATTGCAGTCCGGATCTCCATAGCAGTCTGCTGTTTCACAACCATCACCTTTCCAAAATGCATCACAGTCACAAGTCTGGTCACTTAGGGTACAGATACCTCGACTACTACAACTCCCTAATTCAGGTTGATCTGGGTCACCTGGGCATCCACGATCAGTACAGTCATCACCTGCATTGAAAACATCATTCATAGCTATTGCGTTAAAAACTACACAATCTTCAAATGTAACTTCATAACATGGAAATTTTGTAATTTCAGTTTTAAAAGCTTGAATGATTGATTATATGGGGCTTTACACCACTTCCAGCCATAACATGATATCCAGTTTTTATCGGAGGAGTACCCGGTGAGAACCCCAAACCTCCAGTCTTGAAAACTGGCAATCTTTGTCAACTGAGGTTGGAGTTGAGCACACCTCGCCCTAGCCAGCCTCAAACTTACAACCCCAGTGTTGATATGCTGGTGATCAACTGTAGGTATAACTAACTACCTAGACCAGTCGGCCACTGAGGCCCTAGTTTTAAAAGAGAATTACATTAGATTTATACAGAAAATTAATCTGTTCACATACAGTTATCAACCTTCACTGAAGGAAAATATTGTTGAAAAGGTTCAGAGTTTATATCCATTGTCTGACAAAAAAACCACAAAAACTACTTACCCCACCATGCAGTGTCACATGTACAAGAACCATTGTTACATGTGCCATGGTCCCCACACAGTATGTCACATTCTGTACCAGAATAACAAGGGTCGCAAACACATGAATAGTCCTCTTGTGGTGTTCCATGAACACAAGGTTTTGAACAAGAGACTCCAGTCCAACCATCGTTACAAATACATTTAGGTGGATCATCATCTGTACTGCAGGTGCCATTACCATTACAATCTGGGTCACCAGGACAGTCTGGTACACTACAGGTATCAGATGACCATCCTGAACTACATCTACAATCATGTGTTATAGGGTTACATTCTCCATGACCACTGCAAGATTCGCCAACTCCAGGGCAGAGGTGAGTTTGACAGGTATCCCCCCAGTATGCTTCTTCACAAATGCATGTGTCATTATCACATGTTCCATGACCACTACAAACAATGTCACATGAATCTCCAGAATTGCAGGTGCTTAGACAAACACAGGTTCCACTGTCCATGGGTTCCTGGATTCCATTACATACTTCATTACATGATTCACCCATCCAACCTACTTCACAGCCGGTACACTTAGGTCTGGTCAAAGACGTGTTACATACACCTCTGTAGTTGCAGTCATCAGGGCAGTCAGATTGTTCACAACCATCACCTTTCCATCCCTCAAAACAAGTACAACTTTTTTCTGCAGCATTACACTCTCCATTTCCACTGCAATCTTCTCCCCATCCAGGACATCCTGGTAACTGGCAATAATCTCCTCGTCCTCCATTAAATCCACAGTCGCATGCCCCATCAGTTGTACAATTTCCTGTGCCAGAACACATCTCTGTGCAGTAGAAATCACTGTAACAAGGATCACAGTCACACGATTCTCCATTGTAAACACCATTTTCACATTTGTACTGACAAGCAGTACCAAAGTATGTGTCATTACAAGTACATTGTGGTTCACCATTAATAACGTCACAGCTGCCTGCACCATTACAATCTTGAGGACAATATGGTGATTCACATCCTGTTCCTTCCCATCCTATTTTGCAAAGGCATTCTCCTGTAAAACTATTACAGTCACCATTGCCAGAACAATCTACATCATAACCAGGACATCCTTTGGTTTGACAATAATCTCCACGATATCCATCAAATCCACAGTCACAGGTCCCGTTAACACATGTTCCTTGACCTGAACAAAGGGAGTCACACTCTGAACCATAGTAACAGGGGTCACATGAACACGTCCAGACTCCATCCAGTGATCTAATTGCAGTACCATATATACATTTATATTCACAGCTGTCTCCAATGTATGGAAATTCACAATCAAAACAGCGTGGGTCGCCTCCTTCTGGTGGTTCCTGACAAGTGGCATTGACACCATTACAATCAGGGTTTCCAGGGCAATCAGGATTCTCACAGGCCTCCCCATACCAGAATGGGTCACAGTCACATTCTCCCGAGGCTTCGTTACAAGTTCCATGACCCTCACAAGGATTTGGCCAGCCAGGACAACTTGGTTCATCACACTTATCTCCTGTGTATGTTCCGTAGTAATCACATTCACAATTGCCCTGGTCATTACATGAACCATGTGTTGAACATTCCAAGTGGCAGTGGAGCCCTGTGATACAGGTTTTATCACATTCACAACTATCGCCATTACTGGTACCGTTGAAACAAGCCTTCTCACAGTAATCACCAAACCAGTCTTCAGAACAATCACACACTCCTCCTGTACTACAGTTTCCATGATCTGATCCTGAAATTAAAAATGTTATATGTATCTAGGTAATTAAAACTAGGAAACGTCCATAAAATAAACTAGAGGCTCCAAGGAGCCTGTATCACTCACCTGGCTTCTATGCATAACTCTGACTTAATAAGAACAAATGTTTCATAGCAATAATCATGGAGTGCCATCCAGCATAATTCTGAAAGAAAACTACCAACATAGAACCATTTCAGCAACATTTGGTCCCAGCAGACTTAGTAGATTAAGACCACCGATTTGTTTAACCCCTGTATGTTCCATTTTTAGTAACAGTGGAGGCTACGTTTGATGGTGGTTGTGGTTATTACCAATAATTCCAAATGGGGATCATAAATTTATCATTTCCTGAATGGTTGGTAGCAATTTATCTTTTGCAGGATTTTCCAGAATTTTTTCGTTATATTTTTTGTCAAATCTTTTATTTTAGTAATGGTGGTGGCCATGTCTGATGGTGGTTGGGTTCATCAACCATAATTCTTAAAGGTGATCATAAATGTATCATTTACCCAAAGTTTGACAGCAATTGGCCCTTTACACAATTGAATTTCTTGTCAAATTTTCTATTTTTAGTAATGCTGACAGACATACAGCAGGTGGGATCATCAACCATAATTCCTAAAGGGGATCACTGATGTATCATTTTCCCATATTTGGCAACTATTCACCCAATACAGGAATTTCAGAATTTTTTTTGACTGAATTTTTTGTCAAATTTTCTATTTCTAGTAATGGCAGCAGCCATGTTTGATGTCATCAACCATAATTCTTAAAGGAGATCATAAATGTATAATTTCCCCATAGTTTGGCAGCTATTCACTTTGTACAGGAATTTTCAGGATTTTTTAATTGAATTTCGTCAAATTTTCTATTTTCAGTAATGGTGGCAGCCATGTTTGATGGTGTTTGGGGGTCATCGACCATAATTCTTAAAGGGCATCATAAATGCATTATTTACCCAAAGTTTAATATAATTTTTCAGAATATTTTATCAGATTTTTTGTCGAATTTTCAATTTTAGTAACAATGGCGGCCATGTTTGATGGTGGTTGGGGTCATTAACCACAATTCTTAAAGGGGATCATTAATGTATTATTTACCCAAAGTTTGGTAGCAATTAGCCCTTTAAACGATTTTTCAGAATTTTTTTTATCGAATTTTTTGTCAAAGTTTCTATTTTTAGTAATGGTGGTGGCCATGTCTGATGGCAGTTGGAGTCATCAACCATAATTCTTAAAGGGGATCATTAATGTATCATTTCCCCAAAGTCTTGCAGCTATTCACTCTATACATGAATTTTCAGGATTTTTTAATTGAATTTTTGTTGATTTTACCCCCATGTTCTATTTTTAGTAACGGTGGCCATGTTAGTTGGTCAGCAGGAACATCGGACATAATTTTGAAACTAGACACCGTAAGGATGATTATGGCCAAGTTTGGTTCCAATTGGCCAGGTGGTTTCAGAGAATAAGATTTTTGAAAAAGTTTACGACAGACGATGGACATGATGGATGCCAAGTGATGACAACAGCTTACATGGTCCTTTGGACCAGGTGAGCTAAAAAATAATGAAATACCTCAGTTATGTACACAAAGCCAAGGTTATTCCACAGTTCTTGTTTACCTGTAAACATTGAAGATATAGAACTGATTGACTGGAGCTTAACTTTAGGGTAGTATCTAAGTTTAGTAATTGTTGTGTTGTCACTTCTCTTACATCCTCTGGGAATTTGAGTACTGAGCAAGGGGAAAGGGGAACAAAAATTACAAATTCCTCTTGGGGGAAAATATTAGTGAAAAGGTATTTAAAACATGCAAAAAACTAATTATGAAAAATTTGACAAACTATGTTGCAGAAACCACGAGTACCCATCTGAAAGTGTAAAAAATCTCACTGTTTTCAATTCTTTTTTTTTGTGTGTAAATATTTGCCATTGAGGATTTTATACAAAATCAGCCAAAAGCTTTGTTTCTTGTACAAAGAAAAAACTTAATGACAGTTCCAGTGCTTTGTTTCAACTTTGTACTTTGTTTAATTTGATTTCATACATTCACACTGATATCACCCCCTTTTTTAACTTAACCCAACAAGTAGTCTGAAATGATTTTCAGATAAAACCTACCACTACATTCAGGTGTTCCAGGACAGGTAGGTGTATTACAATCGTCTCCTCTCCAGCCAGGGTAGCAGGTACATTCACCAAGGGCACTGTTACAACTTCCCTGTTGATTACATGCTCCGTCTTCTCCAGGACAACCAGTCTCTTCACATAATTCACCTACCCAGCTGTTACCTACAAAAACAGAAAATACAAAATCAAATAATGTAACTTTGCAGCTAATAGCAAAATAAGAAACAGTACCAATAATGACAGAAATTTGTTAGATTTACAACGTGAGAGTGGAGACATTAATTTATTAGTCTCTGAAGTCACTCTGACAACAAGAAATTTGGAAGAAACTACCTATATTTATCATGCCATTATCTTATCCTTGACTGTTTATTTTTTTCCAAATATGCTACCAATTATATAATTTTGCAATCAAAGGGAGGTTTTCAAATTGCCAAGTTGGTTTTAGTATAGATTTCCTATTCATTAAGGCAGAAGTAACAGATGAAATTCAGTTTGTGGTGAGTTCTGATTTTATTACTTCTTGCTGCAAAATTGTGAATTTAAAAATTATAAATCAGAACAAAAGTCAGAATGAAAAAAATGTGGCCAGAGAGAGGAAAATCTAGGAATTATTCAATATGGCCTAACACAGGTTATTCAATACCTGGTTCTTCAGTAAAGCAGTCACAAGTTCCATTTACACAAACTCCATTTCCAGAACATTCTAGTTCACATCCAGCCCCTGTGTAGCAATCAAAGCAGGTACAGAAACTATTGTCTGCATTAACATATCCATTTACACATGGTTTACTACAGTCTTCTGTGTACCAGCCCTATAAATAAATCAATTCTTTCAAAATATGAAAGTCTTATATATCTCACCCTCAAAATATGTGGTGTCTTCTTCTATACAGAACAGAAAATCACATAATGTATGGCATAAAGTAATTGCAATACAATAAAATATTTCAAAATGGGACTCCTTGAAGTCATACATTACTTGTAAATGTTGTGGTGAAGCTGAACACCTTTGCAGATTAAACCCAAATTTCATTTGCCTAGCTGAATACTGAAATTCCATCACTGCAGGACATACTTTTCAGTTTTAAAATCTGAAATTAAGTATATGTTTCACTTGACACATACCTCTAAGCATTCACATTCTGGAATGTCTCTGTCTGTTCCATTACAGAAGCCATTACCATCACAACCCCCTGGACAATCAGGAATGTCACAAGCATCTCCTGTCCAACCTGAAATGTGCAGAAAATGAATAGATCTGGACATAAAAAACAGAAAACAAATCACTGAAACACAGTACTTTTTTCACAGACATCAAATCATTACAGAAATCCTTACATAAATCAATAAATGTGTACAGTCAACGAGGAAGAAATAAGTGAGGTCTGCAATATAAACAGTTACTTTGCTCCAAAACTTTTCATCTAGTGACTCTGTACCAGAGGAACTATTCAGGCAGTGACCTTTTTTCCACGTAAATAACAAAAAATGTTTAATCTATGGAAACAAGAAATGAGTATTTACACAGTTATAGGTAAATGATATAAATTCATGTCATAAAATCAGAGATTTCAACAAATATTGTGAATCATGATAAATAAATTTTTATATATTTACAGAAAATGAATCATGTAAAAACAAAACTTCTTCTCCAATACACATTTCCCACTATTTTAGGTAGCATCTAACATTTTGAAGTAGCTGTATCTTTCTGTCAATACTCTTGACCACAGAAAAAAAATGTTGGTACAAATATTTTTCTTGCTTTTCTCCATAAGTCATATGAGGAAATTTGATCTTAACTAAGATCACTGCACAAAAATGAGTTCAAGGTCAGACAACATGTACACTGTTGACACATACAAGCAAGAACCCTTAAAATTAAATTCAACCTAAACAGTAACATATTCTTTAAACCTGATCACGAATTATCTATATAAAGCAAACATATACCACTGATACAAATTGTTCATAGACAATGAATTGACAGAAAATAGATAATACACATTTAAAAATGTCACATAATCAAAATATTTTGTGGCCATACAATAAAAAGGAAAAGTAACAATAATTTACCAGGGACACAGGTGCAAAGATGGTTTGCTGTGTTACAAGATCCATGTAAGGTACAGTCTTTTGTTTCACCGGGACAGCCAGGAACTTCACATTTTGATCCTCGCCATCCAACATCACAAACACAAACATTTTCTGTCGTGTTACATTTTCCATGTTCATTACATTCACTATTACATCCGAGTCCAGCATAACACGGTTCACAGCTACAGATTCCACTATTGGCAGGTTCTTGTGTTCCATATACACAGGGTTCATCACAGGCTGCTCCCATCCAACCAGATTCACAATCCAGACAAATTGGTGGGTCATGTGTGTCATCGCATGTTCCCCTATCACTGCAGTCTGGATTTCCTGGACAGTCAGCATACTCACAGCCATCTCCACCCCATCCTGGGAAACAGTTACATATATGAGTTATGGAATTACATATACCACGATCTGTACAGTCTTCCCCTATTCCAGGACACCCTGGAACATCACAGAGATCACCACGCCACCCAACATCACATTCACATTTGCTGTCCACGATTGTGCCATGATCTGAACATTCTGAATCGCAGTTAACACCTGCCCAGCCTGGATCACATGTACAGTTGTCACTGTACTGAGGACTTATGACTCCATTTACACACGGTTCCTCACATGAATGGCCAAACCATTTAGAATCACATCTAAAATGAAACAGAATACATATTATTCCCAACATTTCCTGCCTTATTTTTCCAACAGGAAACTTTTTGCATTGTTTTATATCACCAGTTTCTTGAACTGTGAATACAGTGTCACAATCATGCTCTAACACTATATGTAAACATCCATATTTCATGATTGTCCTTGAACCATAAAAAGTAACATCATACGGTGCTTGAGAAATGAACTTGGCCATAAATATAAGCTTTTGCCAAAGTTCCTCAAGCTGCCTTTTTTCATATATTTTAGTTATACAAATAGTGAAAGATGAAAATCTAATAAAACACCATTTATTACCTAAAACTATTAACTTGATAGTGCTAAACAGCTGTTCTTTTTTTAACTCTTTACAGTTCGGATATATTAAGGATAAAGTTCTGTTCATCTATCATCACTTCAATTAAGCTAAGGTGCAAGTGGGTACTACATTTAAATTTGCACTCAAGTATGCTATATCGAATTATAAAGGACAACACAGTAGGTTTATTCACTCAATTAATATTTGTTGCTATGGCAACCATATTTTTCTCTGAAAGGCTTTAGGCATGGATAAATATTGAAAAAATGTAGCAAATGGGCCTAATATGATCTGTAGGAACTGTAAAGGATTAAAAAAACTCTTAGAAAGAAAGAAAGTAAATTACTTTTACTTTCTCTGATGTTATAATACTTAACCAAAGTTCAAAATTTTGGTCTTGATAAAAAAAAATCTGCTATTTGATTGGGTGTGAATACCTAAACTCAAGCTCAAACTCAAAACTAACAAAACTTTTAGAAACTTGATGCAGGTTTGCTAGAGTGAAAACTGTCAAGTCTATTCCACATTAAATGCAAATTCTGATAGATTTTCTGCACACATGCTGATTTCCTCCACAGGAATCTTGAATACTCAAGTACATTTTGTAAAAACTGAAATTTCATAATATTAAGTCAAGAATCTCCACATTAATAATTTTTCAAGGTCGACAGCTTTCAGGAATTCATTCCATAAGAGACACTAATAATGTGACATCAGTGCATACTTGCAGACAGGAGGGTCCACACTGTCATCACATAAACCGTTGTCATTACAGTCAGGGGTTCCAGCACAGTCAGCATATTCACAACCAATACCAGTCCATCCTGGTCTACATGTACATGTATGTGTAGCACTTTCACATCCACCTGTATGAAAAAAATTCAAAATATTCCTTAATGAACATTTCTTATTTTTCAATTCAGACATTTTGAAAAAATAAAGAATGTATTCACATTGAAAACGTAAATAATCAAAGTTAATCCACATAAATACATACCGGTATTGCTTCTTCATTTGAGAAAAATGCATGCATATTATAATACAACAGAAATTACTATTATGTGATTATTAGAATTCATTTATGCCCTTTGAACACCACAAAAATACATAAAATTTTAAAATGGGAGGATGGAAACTCCAATCTTTTGCAACAGAATTAAACAAATGTAATAAAAAACCAAAAGATTTAAAATGAGTCATAGAATTACAAGGAATGAACAAAACTTGCACTTGCACTTTCTTATCTCTCAAATTATTCTCTGGTAACCATATGCACAATTAAATCATTTAGAACAATTACCTTTTGCTCAGATACAATAAATCCAATTATAGTTATTAAAAGCATTATACAGTGCTCCCTTGTTATATCACCCCTCTTTAATTCACAACCCCCTATTGCCATCATTTTTCTCAGTCCCTTTTCCAGAAATTACACAGTTTCTATACCAATTTCTACCTTGCTTTATTACCACCCTCGCATATGGCCAAAAACTAAGTCAGTCCAAAAGGCGGTGATATAAAACGAGGCTGCACTGTACATTATATGACATATCTTTACAAAATTCATGAAAATAGGACCAAAAAGATTTTTTTTATCCTACTGTTTATCCTTCCTTTTAGTGATTGTTTATTTTAAAATAAATTTTTACGCATTTTAACAATTCCCATGTAAATGTTCAAATCATATTTATGACAGTCTTGTGTTGTAAACTTTTCACCTGGTCTGTAGAAACAAGTCAATATTTTACTACTAAATTACCTCTGTCTGAGCAATCCAAATCAAAAAGACCAGGACATCCAGGAATGTCACACAGGTCTCCTTTCCATCCAGTTACATAATCACATTCACATTCTCCATTTTCAATTTTTCCATGTTCTGAACATTCTGAGTCACATCCTACTCCAGCAAAACCAGGATCACATACACAAAGTCCAGAATTCAGGGGTGTTTCAGTTCCATTAACACAAGGGTCAGCACAAGCTGGTCCCATCCAGTCTCCTGTACAATTCTGACATTCTGGAGGGTCAAAATTCCATTCGTCACAAACACCACGGTCATTGCAGTTTGGTTCTCCAGGACAGTCGGCTATATGACAAGCTGCACCCATCCAACCTGAGAAACAGCTACATGTGCGGTCTTCACTGTTACAATCACCATGTCCACTACACTCAATGTCTGTGTCTGGATGTCTGGGACATCCTGGTACTTCACAATATGTTCCACTCCAACCTACCAATGGATCACAGTAACATTCAAACTTGTCATCACACACTCCATTGTTAGAGCACTCGATGTTACATCCTGCACCATGATGGCATGTGGTATTACACACACAGACTGTGTCGTTTGGTGTACCATGTATACAGGGATCATCACAAGCAGGTCCCATCCATCCAACTTCACAATCGGTACACTTAGGAGGTTCATAAGCTGGGTTACAATATCCTCGGTCATTACAGTTTGGTTCACCTGGACAATCTGGATCACCACAGCCAGTTTCTTCATCTAAAAACAGAAATTACAATAAAAAAAATAACAGCTGGGATTTGAGTCTGAAATTTGCAAACCAATATTTTAATGTATGAAAGCTGACGGAACAGTAAGTGTTTTTCTTGACAGTAACCAATGCAAAATATCACCCAGTATTAAGTTCTGTATACCAAGTAACATTCCCATCACAACACAACTAACTGTCAACATGTAAATGTAATATATTGAAAAATGAAGAGTCCATGTTATGTCATGTATCTGATTTAATCCATCATTGCTGAAATAGTTTGTTCAAAGCCAGGATTTTGATCTGTTTATGTTGCTAAAGGATGTAATTGTGATGCAGTAGTATCTTTTCAGTAGTACGCTGAGTTTCTGTCCTTTTTTATCCATTGTATTTCAAGTGAATGAGGTCTAGCTGTATACTAATAATGTCTTATAAATATCTTACATCAAAATAATGTGAAGCTGTTCATTTTAGGAAAAACAGTTATGTATGCTCCTGGAAATGATGTTTCCACTGTTATTGTTAAAATATAATTACTTTTTTTAACTGTTTTATGTAACTGTAAATCTTTTTCCAGTACAATACAATAAAAACAGAAAAACAAAAATGTAATCAAAACTTTTCAACAATATACAGTCAACTTTCATTATCTCAAACACAGAAAAGTCGAATTTTTGGATAACTTGGAAGTGAAATTTTGGACCCTTTATAGTAGAATTTAGCTAAATTTACTCCTGATAACTCAGATTTTTGGTTAAGTCGAAAAAAATTGACTGGTTCCTTCGAGTTCCGACATAACGAGAGTCAACTGTATTTATTTTAGATACCTACCTGCCCATCCAGGGTAGCAGTAACATTTCCCACTACCAGCCATACAAATACCATGTCCAGAACATTCCTCTGATGTCTTTGATGGACATCCAGGCCTTGTACATTTGGCTTCCTGCCAGTTGTCTGTACATACACATGTACTATTTGTGTTGCATGATCCGTGTTCATTGCATTCTGATTCACAGAATTTTCCCAAGTAGCAATCATTACACTGACATTCTTCTCCAATGCACTGACCTTGACCATTACAAGACAAGGAGCAATCATCTCCATGGTAACAAGGATCACAGACACAAGTTCCAACAGAGGTGCATTTTCCATGACCAGAACAAGTTGTGTTGTCATGACACTGACTGTCACAGCGATGGCCAACGTAAGTACTGTCACAATGACAAGTTCCCCACACTGAGCATGTGCCATGACCAGAACATGTTGTAACTGGGTCACATCGATATTGGCACTTGTTTCCAACATATCCCGAATCACATACACATGATCCTGTAGTGTATGTTCCATAACCACTGCACTCATTACCATCAGATTCACACAGAGTCCCACTTCCTCCACCAGTTGCACTACCAGATCCACTTCCACCATTCACATATCGTTGATGTTTTAATACTTTGTGAGTGTAGTTACCAGTGAACGTTCTAATCCTTCCTCCTCCTCCTCCTGCTCCATAATGTATACAGCAACAACCGCCGTTCCAACAAGTACTACCACAATCAGATCCTCCACTATTTCCACCAACAGCTTTGAGTTCTCCCCAACCCTCAATCACATCACTATCCATCCATACAGATCCACCACTGCCAGCACCACCTCCAGCTACACCTACTCCATTCATAGTGATCTCTCCTTCCAAAAACATGGCATCATACGTTACAACTCTGAATGCAGACCCGCCAGTTCCACCATTACCATGGCTACAAGTTCCACCTCCACTTCCTGCTGTCAAAGGTAGGCATTTTGAATCATAAGTTGCTGTGCTTCCAGAACAATAGCTACTACTACAAGAACTTCCAGGATAGCCATTACCTCCATTCCCACCGTGAGCAGCCCCACCCCCTGATGTACAAGAACCTCCTGCCCCAGGGCCCTGCTGTTTTTCATAGCCCTTTCCAACACCTGTTACTGTTCCTTCTTTCTCAATATCAAACACTCTACTGACAAATGTAGATGCTTTCAAAACTTCAATTGTACTAGAATGTTGAATATGGAAATAGTCTGTGATCAGTGTAAGTCCTCCAAGAGTATTGTAGTCATTATTGGTCAACTCCATTTTGCCTTGGTTAAGGACAGTCACAGAAGACAGTTGGTACCAGTGAGATATTGGAGTGGCCATGTTTCCATTCAGTGACCCTGTATAGTACAAAATAGATGTTCCTCTGGTATAAAGATGGTCCAAACCTATCATATCACCATTTATGGTCATCACTTCTTCTATGTAGGTTGTTGGTGGGAAGATGACCTTTGACCCTTCCTCAGTATACAGATTTGCTCCTACAGAGTCACGGAGACGATCTTTAGCAATATACAGCATAATGCCATTATTGACTTTGAGCTGACCACTGGCAGCATGGATATGATCAAAATATACAGGTGTCTGAAAAGATATATTACACACCCAATTAGTAGTTTTGATTATTGTTCTTGTTCTTTCTTTTTTCTACCGTAATTCTATTTTCATTCTGTGAACTAATGATCTTAATGCTGGCCTTTAAGTGAATTTTTGCTTAAAATCAGGGCTTAATATAAAACAATTTTTCTACAAAACAGGAATATATAGGGAGATTCTGGAAAATAACAGGTTATATATATAGTATTTTTTACCAGATTCATAACATTTTGAATGATTAATATGTATGTTTCATCAGCAAGGTTTTACATAAAGAACAACTATAAAACCTATATCTGAAGATTTATTCAATGAACCAATGCAAAATATCTTCTAACAAAAATTACATTACTATTTAACTAAGACTCTAGCTGAAGTTACAATCAACTACCTTACATGAAATGATACTGTTAAACTTTTAAGAATATAGGGGAGATAATACAAAAATGCCCATTTGGGGTGTAAATATTGAGACTGTTGGGCAACTTTCAAATCAAAGGGATATTACAGGAATTGAAAAATAAGGCCACTTGAAAGCATGTTGATAAAAATATTTATATCTGTAAATCTTTCTAAAGTGATCCTGCACTGTTTTTGGCTTTTGTCGAAATATATATGTACTACAAAGAATTTACACAACATAATGGATATATTAGAATAATTCAAATACTTCAAATTTGCTACAATTCTATTGGTCAGCACCATGACAATGAAAAAGTTCACACATCAATAAACTCTTCTTGGTGACATCATGTAACCAAATATTACACCTTCAATATAGTTCCTTTAGTGCTGTTTAATTGTTTAATTTAAGCCTTATTTTC
>JAOXYI010000001.1:3262457-3277517 GCA_028566495.1 Lithophaga antillarum
CCCCACTTCATGATGCTATCAGTAAAAAGAGGGATGACATGATCACATTACTTCTGGAACATCATGCTGACTTAACTATCACCAACAACAATGGTTTTAATGCTTTACACCATGCTGCACTGAGGGGAAATCCCAGGTAAGTTACTAAATATATAGAAATGCTGACTTACTGGTAAGCATCACCAACAAGAATGATTTTAATACTTGACACCATGCTGCACTGAGGGGAAATCCAAGGTAAGTTACTAAATATACAGAATATCATGCTGACCTAATCATCACCTTCAATGCTTTATGCCATGTTGCATTGAGGGGAAATCCCAGGTAAGTTACTAAATATACAGAACATCATGCTGGCCAAACCATCACATTTAATACTTTATGCCATGCTGCAATGAGGCAAAATCCCAGGTAAGCTACTAAATATACAGAACATCATGCTGGCCAAACCATCACCTTTAATGCTTTATGCCATGCTGCATTGAGGGGAAATCCCAGGTAAGTTACTATATATACAGGACATCATGCTGGCCAAACCATCATATTTAATGCTTTATGCCATGCTGCAATGAGGCAAAATCCTAGGTAAGTTACTAAATACATACATTATACTGAATTAGTTATTGCCAATAGCTTTACACTATGCTACAAGCAATGGAGATCCAATTTAAAGTTGCTAATGTACAACATGGTCCTAATATCACTAAAAGATAATGGACATGATGTCTTTCACCACATGACACTGAGGGGAAATCCAAGGTAATTGCTAAATATAGAATGTCATGATGACCTTAACATTCTCAATACAGACTAACTGCTTAACACCATGCATTACAGGCATTTGGTAAATATAAAACACCAGTGTGACCTGACTGTCAACAAAAGTGGTTTTATTACTTTGCATCATACAGTGTGGAACGGTAATTTTTGTTAAATTACTAAATATAGAGACATGATTCTAATGGCAAAAATAAAAAAAAGTTTAAGGGTTTTGGCCATGTCATACTGATAGGAAATTATAGGTAAGCTGTGAAATAAAGAACGTCAGACTAACCTTATCATTACCAATCAGTTAAAGTGTTGATGTTGTTCCTAATTCCTCTCTGAAGGATGGGAGAGTACAAGGTAGGTAACTTCTTACAGAACATGTTGGTTTGAGGAGGAATACCAGGTAAGTTACTTAATATAGATCATAATATTTATGTTACTTAATATAGAACATAATATTTACCAACCGTTGCCAGCAACAATGATTTGCATGCTTGACACAGTGCTGCAGTGAGGTGGAATCCCAGCTAGGTTAGTAACTAAGTGTAGAACATAATGCAGATCTAACCATCTTTGGCCACATTGGATTTTATGTTGTGCACTGTGCAGTAGTTTGGAAAAATAGAGTATCATTTTGTCCCTACCATGACCACAAATGATGATTTTAGTACTACGTTCATGAACCACAAGGAAATTTCCAGATAAGTTGTTGATTACTTACCAAAGATGGTTTTCACCATATAGCTGAAAACTTGTTGAAAGTTTGGTTTAACCCATTTTAAACAAACATTACAGAGAGTTAGATTTCATATTAATACCAGGAACTTAATTATGGTAAGAAACAGGAAACAAATACTGGTAATAAAATCAACAATAACTAGAACAGTTCAGTGGAAAAGAATTCAAGGTCATATTGCCCCCATCTCAGTAATTGTCTGTTTCCTTGACACAAATTCCAGAAAACATCTTAAAGAGATTTTCAGTACATACAACTTTCTTGCACTAATACCTATACACTTATCACATGCATGCATCTCATGTGTTGAGATTTCTTAAAAAATTAGAATTAACCTTTTTTTCATGCAGATAGGCTTTATAGTCAAAGATTCTTTTTATTAATCGATAATTTTATAACTATTAAGTAGAGTTGTTTTCTTTTAAAAGATCTTTAAATGTACAGTAATTGAGATGACAAGTTATTTTTTCTGATTGACAGTTTTATGAATACATGTATCATTATCATGGGTGAAAGTTTTCTGTATTGTTATTAAATTCTATATTTCGACAAATTTCTCCTCAATAGAATTTATACCAAAACCATCAAAACTGAGTATGCAGTTTGAATACTGACAATTTTATAAATGTCAGTTAGAGTTATTTCCCTTGAAACATAAAAAGGGGGGAAAAATGATATTCACAATATTCACAACATGCATTTGTAAAAAATAACAAAAAAAAATAACTCTTTGTTGCAATAATTGCTGGCTACAGCTGGTTGAAGGGGACCAAATGACCTGATTTGACTGATTTGGCCCAATTTCAACCAACTACAGAAAAGCAGTTTCAGTGTCTTTGGCTGAAATAAAAAAGAAACAAGCATCATGCTGGATGACTGTAGGAAGGGAGAAACTTCAGATTTGAGGGTTTTTAAATAGGGAAACAAATCAAGATGTTCATGCTGCTGTCGAATATTGGACTTCTGATCATTTAGATTCTGAAAAAAAATAAGATACTGGAAAGGATTTAATTGGAAGGGGTGTTGTATAGGGACATATATAGCATTCCTGTAGGATTATTCTAAAATCAAACAGGAAAATCAAATAAAAAGATCACATGTTGTTATCAATTTTGCAGTCTCAGATTTCTGAATTGCTACTTCACATCACAGATGTCATTTCTGATAATATATTTGAAAATAAATCAAGAAATCTAAAAAATTTGTATATCAGAAATATAACACTCATGAAAAATGTGTATTGAATTTCACAGTGCTTCCCTGGGGTACTGAAACAATAGGAATTAAACACAGATTAGGATAAAGCTTACAGTTACACAAACCATGAAAACTGGATTAGATTAGCCATATCTACCAGCCACAGGACATGAAACTTAACAGGGGTCAGTGGCATTTGGTCTACAATCTCTGTAGCATCACCTATCATGTAATTGATGGGTCTTTGCTCTAAATATTTCTACATAAAACAGGTTTTTAAAAGAGGGTCTAAAGGGGAATTTAAAATAAAAGATATTTTATTTTCACACATGTACTTACTAGCATCGTCAGATGATCGAAAGTTCCTTTGCAATTTTCTCAGAAGTTTTAAGTCCAAGTGCAATCCTATTAGGGTATATGCTTGTGCGCTAAAGTAAACATTGATTTTATAAGAACTGAGAAGCCAGCTCTGATATGTAGACTAAGCACCAGCTGAATGCGTAAAAGAAAGTTGGCACAAATGCCTTGATCACAAGACAGTATACGAAAGATACATTTTATATACAATAGTGTTGCATTGTCATACGCCAGTGTTGTGTATGCCTATAGATGTACAGCCAAGTACAGATAAACTGTTAGTGATCACAGATTACATGCATCCCCTGCAAATACGGTGTACCCCTAACTGATATCTCGCAGTATTATGGTGTCAAAGGTCACATATGATGCAACCATTGCTTGAGAAAATTTGACTATTTATCAGATTGCGGGTGTGTTCCCCCCTACTATATATATACAAATATACTTGCCAAGTGTGTCAGTGACTTTCCCACATTTAAAATTATCCTTCATAGTAAAAGACATAGGCTTCCATGTTCCTTAAAACCAGGGGTATAGTAGGAGGTTTATAAAGAATTATCTATAGTATAGTATTTTTGTTTAGTATTCTGATCTTTGATCATGTTACAAGGGAGATTTTGAAGTTGTATAGTCTCAAGGTAGCATATATGGAGTGAAGGCCATCCTATGACAGCACGTTTACTTATAAGGCCATGCATTACATATATTTTGGCATACTTCATGGTTTGTGTGATCCATGTTCTTACATTATGAGGTATCCAGTAGGATTTTCTTAAAAGCTTTGTAAATAATTCTTAATTATTTGTTAATCAGCAATCAGGGTTACATATCCATTCGAAAACTCATGTTTTGGTCTACATATTTTATTTTTGGGTCCTTGAATTTCTATGTAAATTAAATCAAGATTATTTTTAGCTGAAAACTGATTTTTCCTTGGGAAACCTCTTAGGTTGAAACACATGTAAATGCACAGCTACTGGTGTGTGTAGATAATGGAAGAGGGTTAATCAAAAATGTTGTTGGTTATTAAATTTTTATTCAAAAATATATAAAATTGACATCAGTCTGAAGGATGTTGATAATCTAATCTTACTTTTTTATCTCAGCACAAGTCATTTAAAGATTTATTGAGGAAAATAATATTTTGTTTTGTGTGTTAGCACCCCAGAACCCCCTGCCAGAAATATCCATTTATAATGGTGCTGCCAGATGGGTTCGGTTACTGAGATTTCAACATTCCTTGGCTATTTAAGATAAAGGAAGCCACATGTGCTCAGATTCATAAAGAAATTACCAGGATTCAATGTTCTAAAGCCATTTAAAAAATATTCCGATTTTTTCAGCATTGGAATTAGTTGGATTTTATTATTATTTTTTTTTTTTTCGAATTGTGTATGTGCATATGAAATATTTGTTTTGAAAAATTATAGATAACAGAAGGAATAAAAAAACTGGAATAGTAATACAATTAGAAAATTAATTTGATATTGTTATAATATATATAATACAAAATTCTAATTTCGGGAATATTCTTTAACTGCATAGAATTACTAGATTAAAGGAAATAATTTAAGATCTTCCTTAAGATTAGAATATTTAGTTATTACTTAACACACAATGATAGAAAAATCTGATTTTTGTGAGGATGTACTTTTCTTCTTTAGTGGAGATGTTTCATTGAGTAATATTTAATATTTGAAAAAAAAAATTAGAATGTCTTTGTAATTTTGTAAAATTGAAAAAAGATTTATTTGGAATATTGCAATCAGAAAACCTAAAACCTGATTGAATTTTTTGTTTTTAACATGCAGATGAATGGGCCCATATAAACACTGCACATTGGCAAAACAAAAACAAAAAAAAGACAGAAAACAACATGAAAATATTTAACAACAGTTTCTACAATTATTGCTTTTCTTAATTTTTTTTTATAGATTTTATTTAAAACCAGTGTTTGATTTTTACAATGCATTATATTCATGGATTATGGCTTTCTCATATTTATACCAACAAAATATTTAATCTTAGGGAAAATATTTCATTTGAAATCTTTTAAACCTGTATACAATCAATATTTTATTGTATATGTCTGGATATATGATGGACTGAATTTTACTTGAGTATCACATGTAGATGTTAAAGTAATACTTCGAAATATATTGAAAAATGAATTTAAACTAATATTAAAATACAAGTGAAATATAATGAAATTCCAAGGAATAATGAAATATCAGCTTGTGAAATTTTTAATAATGAAAAGTTTAAAGGTTATATTATGTGTTAAATGGTTGTTGGCTGGATTGTAGATAGTGCAAACCCAGGTTGTAGTATGGTGAAGTGGTGGGTGGGCGGACAGGAAGATAGGGCACCAGTTTTGTGTAATCAGTTCCACCTACAGTTTTTAAGCCAGATCTTTGAAACTTTGCAGAATGTTTACGGACATAATGAAGATGTGTTTGAAGGCTATGGAGGAATTTGAAGATTTTTTTCTGGATTTGCCGGATTGTGGAACTTAGTTATTTTCACAAACATTGTAAAAAGAGGGTACCAATATTATGTAATCAACTTTTTCTACAGTTTTTAAGCCAGATCTTTGACACTTTGCAATATAATTTTCAGACAGATGTGCATGAAGGATTATGGAGGCATTTGAAGAATTCTTCCAGATTTTCTGGATTGTGGAACTTAGTCATTTTGTATATAGATGGTACCAATTTTATGTAATCAACTCCTACAGTTTTTAAACCAGATCTTTGACACTTTGCAGAATGTTTACAGACATAATGAAGATATGCATGAAAGATTATGGAGGCATTTAATGAATTTTTTCTGGATTTTCCGGATTGCGGAACTTAGTCATTTTCACCAACATTGTCTATAAAGGGTACCAATTTTGTATAATCAATCCCTCCTACAGTTTTGAAACCAGATCTTTGAAACTTTGCAGAACATTTACAGACATAATGAAGATATGCATGAGATATTGTGGAGGCATTTGAAGAATTTTTTTATGGATTTTCAGGATTGTTGAACTTAGTCATTTTCACCGATATTGTCTATAAAGGGTACCAATTCTGAATAATCAACTCCTCATATAGTTTTTAAGCCAGATCTTTGAAACTTTGCAGAATGTTTACAGACATATTGAAGATGTGCATGTGCTATGGAGGCATTTGAAGAATTTTTTCCCGATTTTCAGGATTGTGGAACCTAGTCATTTTCACCAACATTGTCTATAAAGGGTAAAAATTTTGTATAATCAACTCCTACAGTTGTCAAGCCAGATCTTTGAAACTTTGCAGAATGTTTACAGGCATAATGAAGATATGCATGAAATATTATGGAGGCATTTGAAGAATTTTTTGACGGATTTTCCAGATTGCAGAACTTAGTCATTTTCACCAGCACTGTCTATAAAAGGTACTAATTCTGTATAATCAGCTCCTCCTGCAGTTTTTATCATAGATCCTTGAAACTTTGCAGAATGTTTACAGATGTAATGAAAATGTGCTTGAAATATTGTGGAGGCATTTGAAGAATTTCTTCTCAGATTTGTATATGAATCATACCATGCAACCCAGCCATTTGAGTCTTTGACCAATTTTTAAAAACCATTTATCTGACCAAATTTTACAAAAAATGAAATGCATATAATGTTAGGGCTCAGTTTTGATAGGTGGTCACATTCACCTGTACAAAATTACAAGAATTATGTCTTCGGTTGTAAGTTCATGCCTGGATTGGAGAATGCAAGAACTAAGGTCCAGTTGTGTGTCACCTTCTGTGATAAAGTTTACTATCTACATGGCAAAGGTTAGTCTTTCTTCTCCAGGAACTCTGGGTTCCTCCACGAGTAAACCTGGTTGCCACAGATAACTGAACAGTTTCTGAAAGTGGCAAATAAATGGTGGCTTTCCTAATTTTATGACATAAATTTTGCTTTGTCTCAAGTAAATTTATAAACAATTATTCATTTTTCACCCCTAGTAATGAACATCTATGAAGGCCTACAAGTTTTATACAGACCAATATTGATGATACAAAGGGTGATTTCCCAAGACAAGTTTTACAATAAATCCATCCATTTAAAATGTACACCTTAACTGAAAGGTGCCTTGAAACCTTTGCAAAACTAAGGTAGGATGTTCCAGGATATATTTATTAAATTCCATAGGTAGAGAATTAGCTTCCAGATTCTGTTCACAACTTCAAAATGTTTTGCTTTTAGCTCTTTTAAACAAAAAAATTAAAATGTGTTTCATTACTTTTGTAGATGGATATGACAACTGAAGAAAAAAGACAGAAACATCAACAAGAATTGAGAGAAAGATTAAATGAGGAAGCTTTACAAAGGATAAAAGGAATGAAAACAGGAACAGAGGATAAAAAGTAACAAAATTTATTTTTTAAACGACTTCAGAAATTTTTATATTTTTTATTTATCTTTTATTATTTAAGGATAAAAAGTACTGTTTTAGATGTCTTAGCTATATTATACTTACATATGTTGAATATTATATTATAGCAATTAATAAATGGTTAAATTCTACTTTCAGAGTACGAAAATCCAATGTTTCATACAAAAGTTTATCACATCTTCCACATGAATCAGAAGTCAGAGATTTACAGTTGTATGTTGGTAAGACAGTTTATTTCTGCAAAAGTGTGCACCATATTTATACCTCACCACAAATATTTAATCCGTCTCTGTATTTTGTGTATGTATGTATACATGTATATCCAGGTTTAAATTTGCATGTAGGTCAGTTAATATATGAGCTCTCTCATACGAAAAGGTACAAAAAATAATTTTACTAAATTGTTGGGAAAATTAATTTAAAAAGTGAGAAGATTTCCCGTGTTGTGTATTTAAAGATATTGCAATATTCTGATTTGCTTCTTGACTTTTAGAGTGCTGTAAAATGGTCAATATTTAAGATACATGTATATGGCTACCGAATACACCATTCGACACGGAATTTAAGTGGCATTCAACATAAAATAGTGAGGTATTGATGAAGCGAATTGTCAGAATCCTATTCCTGTTTTAGATCAGGATAAAAAAATCACTAGATAATACCTGCATGTATTCCAAAAAAATGTGTAAGGGGTTCTGCGGAACCCTGTGTCTTGCCTGCATCCCCCAGAATCGATTAAAGATTAATCAGTATAAAATACCAAAAAAGTTGACTCCAGTTATCAGTCAAACATGTCAAAATGTGAAAAAAAATGAAGTTTTTTTGCAAAAGTTTGTTTGGAATTTACTTTTTTGTACATCTACATATGAAAGCAACAGAAATCTTCACTGAAGATTTAATGATGTTATTGAGCTTCAAAGACTTTAACCTAAGGATTAACTAGTATAAAGTGTGTCCAAAAACCTAAGTCCAGTTATCCGTCAAAATGTGAAAAATTCTATAAAAAAATGTGTGAATGTTATCTTTTGACCATAAGACAGCTTGATTTCAAACTTCAGATAAATTGATGATGATCTGAAGAAGCTATTCAACTTTCAAAAATTTTAACCAAAAGGTTAACCTGATAAAAAGTGTTAAAAAAACTAAGTCCAGTTACCCGTCAAAGTGTGTAAAAATTTTTTTTCAAAATTATAAAATTTTTGCATGGATATTATCTTTTGACCACAAGAAAGCTTCTGTTAAAATTTCAAGTAAATCCATGAAGATTTGATGACTAAATTGAAGTTTCAAAAATTGTAATCTTCGGATTTTGGAGAAGGAAAATTTTCTGTTTAAATTCAATTTAAAGTTTGGGTTCCATCATTTCGATGTTTGGGATTAGCAAAAAACTTTTTTGACTTTTCATGGAAAAAACGATTATTGTTTCACTCTACTCCCATTTAGGTATCAGTTCGGCTCTCAGTGTTTTCTCTAAGTGCTTAAGGACCATGGTTAAACACTACAGTGATAATTCCATAGATATAATACTTTATCTAGGTGATAGTTTTGGCATGGCTAAAAACTTTGATGCAAGATGCACAATTTGTCAATGTCAGTTTAGTTCGTGCAGGTTTCTTAAATAAACGAAAGCAAATCTGTATTTAGTCCTGTTCAGAAATTTGAATGGCTTGGCATTATTTTGGATGCTAGTGATTTTTCACCTAATATCACATAGGTGAGTACATGATCTGTTATAGAATGCTGTTGATAATTGTTCTCATCTGCCAGCTAGAAAATAAGCACAGTAAATCTATGTAATGCTTACACAGTAGAGGTATACAGCAACGTGTTTCATCAAATATGGGATAACATTGAAATTAACAGAGGTTCTACCTGGAGAGAATTGAAAGCTATTGAGCAAGTATTGTTGTCTTTTATGAATGCTTTACAAAGAGTAAAACGTTTGAAAATAGTTTACAGATAACCAAAATTGTGTTAGAATTATAAAATCTGGAGGTATGAGATTTCTACTGACGTTCAATGCGTTCAATGGATTCCATATTTCAGAAAACGTAAACACATATTATATAATTAAAACGAATGGATATGAAGCCTGGGGTGTTTCAGTTGTTTTTTTATAATTGAAGCATGAACTTTGGGTGCCACATACATTCGATCGTTTTGCTACATCAAAACATTCTAGTTACATGTACTTAGATTTTGAAATTCAGATTCTAAAGTAATCGATGGGTCCATACAGGATTGGTCAAAAGAAAACAATTGTCTCGTTCCTCCAGTCTATTCTGTTTTAAGAGTTTTAAATCACATGCTGGCCTGTAAAGCAGCCAGAACTTACACATTAAAGACCTACTTTGAAGGATCTTCGAATAGCATGTATGAGTCTGTTAAGTTTTCTGGGTTTTTCAGAATTTTCCATTTTAAAAAGAACTGCTATTTCTTTACGATAATCATATTAAACTTTTTTTATTAAATGGAACAAGACAGATACATACAGGGAATGTATGTATTTCTAAAACTGACAGCATTACATTTCCAGTTAATATGTTGTCTACATGTCTTCACAAGGCATTTGTTACTTTTCGCAAATTTATATTCTTTTTACACTTTATTGCACTCCTATAGGCGAGCTAGATACTTGCTTGTTGTTTATTTACAAATACTTTATGTTACATTTCGTTAAGATTCTTGAATCGAATGAGCAAAAAGAAAATTACGAAAACTGATGCCTCACAAATAACAATAATTTTTCAGTACTAACGATACTATAGAGGCGGTATTAATGCAACACTAGCTGTCGCAATTGCGACTTCAACCATTAGCGTTGCACTAGTACACTGCGACAGGATTCAAATCAATTTAGAAAAGTTAACAAAGCACACCAACTTACATCGCAATTCGACAGAATGTGTGTTCTGTTGATATTCTGGTATGTCGTCAGCTAATTTGGCGACTTGCAGGAGTCTAAATAGGATACCTTATTTTTCTTGTTATACTTGAAACCTCATTTTTAAAGAGAAAATGACCTTAAATTAGTGTTATAAGATCATTTGTTATCGATTCCCAGTAGCTGACATTTAGTGACAGTGTATTCCATTTGATAGACTATGGTATTGTCTACTATGTTCTAACCACAAAACATTTCTAAATATGCAACCCATAAGGATTCAATTTTTTGTCTTAATGCTACGTAATTGTGTTTGGTCATGTATGTTAAGACTTAGAATCCCAGTTGTCGAGTAGTTTAAGCAGTTGGTTACAATGAAAGATTAATAACATATCATCAACCTAGGGTTGTGAGTTTGTGCCTAACTTTGCGAAAATGCAAAATCGAAGGTGAAGTCGTACATTCTTATATAATGAAGTTTACTAGTTACGTGCCGAAGGCAAATGGTGTTTGTGCATTTCTACGTCATGTCCGATAAAGCTGGTCGTCGGGAAATAGCTGAAAAATGATTGATTAAGTTATTTTTTTGCACATAACTATTAAAAGAAATCTGAAGATTTCCGTAAATTAGTCAGAAATATTTTAGAAGTAAGATGCGAACGTTTGTTTTATTCTTGATTAAGTAAAGGACATGTATTTCAGACAGTTACGTACGTAAACAGGTCAGATAAAGCAATCTGAGAATAGAAGATTCATAACGGACCTTTTTTCTAAAATTTTGCATTTATTTCCTACCTAAATAAAGTATAAAGGACAAGGATTGAAATCAAATAATGTAATTAACAATAAAGATACTATTCAGCATTATATATATCGAACAAATAAGTGCAATCAATGGATTAGTCCATTTCCAGTTTTTAAAGATGTTTTTCTGTGATGAATGACATTAAAAAGACATATATTGAACGAAAGTTCTGTCAGGGGTGTAAGACTCACATCGATCATCATTTCCCGCCAATCCTCAACATTAAGTTAAGTTTATAGGGAATTTGTTTAAACACGTGAGACAACAATATACAATATAAAAATACAATATTTGATGTATATAATAACTATTGTCACATATATTGTCATCTGATTAAATACACAAAATACTTTTAATGTCAAATATCTATGAAAGAAGCCTTTATATAATTTGAAAGAATTTTTATTTACCAATTACACTTTTTTCAACTTCTGAGCTCATAATGGGTTTTTGGTTGATTTTATATTTAAAAAAAGATTGTACGTGCAATATATATTCTTAATAATGGTACAGCAAATTTTTCGAAAACAAGAATAAAACATTTTGTTCTTGACATCATATTTAATCTGCCGTCCGTTAAATTACATAGTTTCATAGTGGTAAAAAAAATATTTTGTGAATAGAGAAGACGATACGGTAGTGGTTTAAGTAAGAGATGCATTAATAAATATAATATCTTTCAAAATAATTCACTCGCCATACGTCTAGTTAA
Source organism: Lithophaga antillarum (assembly GCA_028566495.1). Taxonomy (NCBI): domain Eukaryota; kingdom Metazoa; phylum Mollusca; class Bivalvia; order Mytilida; family Mytilidae; genus Lithophaga; species Lithophaga antillarum. The sequence goes on from JAOXYI010000001.1 coordinate 3,274,338, forward strand.
TTCTTTAATACGATTCCTCACTTTCCAATTGTAATCCTATACATGATTAATTTTATCTGCTTGACTGCTCAGTTGTATATTATGACATAAATCAGCAGAAAGGTCATTCTTACTAAGTCGTGCGTACACAAGGCCCTGACAGTTAGTCGATTTAAAACATATAAACATGTTAGAGATCATCCATAACTATCAACACACTTCACAAGTGTGCAAAACGCACGCTTTTTCAAAACTTCTCCCTCTATCCAAAAGTGTACATCAAACATCAAAACTTTTCACGTTCAGATTGGAATACCAAAGTTCTAGATTCATAATAATCCTTTTTCCATTCTGAAGTAATATTTAAACAGATAAAATTTCAAAAAATTCTAACAACTCTTTTGGTGTAACATGATTAGCAGATTAGACCATCATCTACGGTAAACAAATTATGTTAAACCATATAAAGGACCCAGTCCGGGAAATTTGAGAATCAGGAAACATATTACAAACATCAGAAACTTTTAAATGAAAGTAGTTGCCAAATCTGGCAGATTCAGAGCATTTTGAACTATTGACATCGAAGGAGAAATATCAGTTTCCAAGGACTGATTCTGAAAAAAAAGCTGAAACAAGCATTTATGATACCTACAGAATTGTGGTGTGATAAAAAGAAGTTTCCCGTTAGCTGCACAAACTATGGAACTGACGGAGCTTGTACATTTGGGTTACCTAATTTGACAGCATGTTGCCAAATCAAAGACCTAAAGGTTGTTGGTTCTCTTAAGTGTTTATAATTCTGTATAATGTTTTGAAGCGGCGGGAAATGACAGAAAAAGAGTGCGAAAAGCTGTTGGATTCAAACTCCCTACACTAATGTGCGTTTTGCACACCAGAAAAAATTGTTGATGACTATGGATGATCACTGACGTGCTTCAATGTGCAGTGATTTATTAGATGATAATTATGGGCACGACAAACCAAACAATTTACTGAAGCTCAAAAATCATTCTGCATAAAAGTAACATAATTTTAAGTTTATTCGTATGTTCATACTATATACATTGACATACAATGACAGTACAGCTAGCAACTTAATGTATACTCAGATAATAGTTTAACCTTATGCAATCCGTAGCTCAGTGGTAATAGTGCGAAGGAAAATAAATGCATTGTATTAAGTTATCAGATAGTCAGTAGTTACAGGTTAAAAAATAAAACAAATATGAGAAAAACACTTTCCTTTTTGGCACATTCAAACATATAAAACGCTGACATTAAATTTGAAAACAAATTATTCTCAAAAATAAGTTTAAGAAATATTGACTGTAGAAAATATAATGCACAGTATAAGGACTGACGTCAAAACAGTTTAATCAAGTATAATGCACTTGTTCTTTTTTTACATGTACTGCGAAATCCTGAATCAGTACATAAAAAAAAAACCACAATATGCAATTCATTACTTGCTTATTTTGAAATATTTTCACACGAATTTATACGATGTATTTTGGTTTATCGTCGATTACTTGCATAATGTCCACGTATATTTCTGCTCCAATCGCGTAATGATGGCTGATGAAGTATAGATTAGGTCGTCTTCTGTTCAGGGAATCTGTATAAAATTGGTTTGAAATAAAGGTAAAAAAGGTAAAATTTATAGAGGATTATATCAACATTTTTTACAATATCATAAAATATGTGTTCAGTTAAAAGTAAAATATAAAAAATACATACATGTATCTAACATGATTCACAAAGAGTATATGGTTGATATCAGGTAAGGATAGCCCTTTAAAACCCTAAGGCTTATTTCCAAAGGGGTTATTTTAGTGTTTGTACCATAAATAAAAAAATGTTAAACAAGATTTTCAGGTGGTTAGGGGGTTGGGATCGCTGTAGCCTAGTTATGTGTACACAAATTTAAAATATGGGGTTCCATAATTTATTTTAGAATTCTTCCTCGCAGATATTGATTAAATGAGTTTTTTCTTGTTTTTTTTAATTGATCCAGATCGTTGATTGTTTTTATTGGACCTGGTAAACTATTCCAATCTTTAAATGCATTGTAGAAAAATGTGGTACTTTCCACTCCTTTTATTTTTGGTACTACAAAATTATAATTACTAGATCTTGTATTATAGGTATGATGTTCATTTACTTTTACAAAATTTTCCTTCATTTAGCTGGGACATTTATTGTGGTACATTTTATATGCATGGTTTAATTGTAATTGTTTTACTCGATGTCCCACATTTAGGAGTCCACGACTCGATAATTCGGACTGTCGTATACTAGACCTTGGTTCCATGCTTTTATAAATCTTACAGTTTTTTGTAAGCAGTTTGAAGTTTATTTTTCAGAGTCTGGGATACGTTGGCAAACCAGGAGGAGCAGGAATAATAAAAAATTCTGTAATTTGTAGAATCCCTGATTTCAATTAGAGATATTACATAATCGTTAATAAATTTAGTGTTTATTATACCTGAAAAATCAGGAATTATACATAGTCTGTTATTATACAAATTAACTATAACATACATATGTATACATTAGTACATGTATTTTCAAAGTACATGTATTTTTACATAGAGTGCGGAATGTCTTACCTCAATATGTAAAGGACCTTTAGGGAATAGCTTTACACTATCCGCAGTATGCAGTACTGTGTCCATACTAATGAAATCAGAAACGTTGTTTACCACAAGCATCGTTAGATTTTTTTTAAAGCGAAATTTTAATTAGTTATCAATGGAACTTTAAGATTGGACGAAAACATTGATTTACCTCCACTGTTGACAAGAGTCCATACTTTGGGAAATTCTACATTCATTTTGCATGCAATTCAGTTATAAAACTGCATAACTTGTTTTTCGATTGTTGTAGATATATTCATCTAAAGATGTGATTAATAAAGCAGACACTATCCACCATTTTAATATGCCAAACGGTTATTCTCCGTCAATAGGTAATACTATTTTTAAGATTTAATGTTGTTTCTGTGCAAAAAAGGCATTAAAATGACAATAAATTTTTTATATGAATTGTATTGAGGATTTCAGATGGACATGTCATCATTTTTCGACGATCCCTTGGACTAAGTTATGGATATGTCCAAATTATTTTAACCCATGACAGCGAACATAAAACGCTATTGATATTACTGATAGTATTATAGAATATCTGACTGAAATACAATGC
>JAOXYI010000001.1:3338713-3352938 GCA_028566495.1 Lithophaga antillarum
TCTCCTCTTCCGGCTCTCTCTGCCATTTTGTTTGGTTTGCAGTAAAAATACACGTGCAGATTTGGCGCCACACATGCACACTTATTGTTTCACTTAATTGATTCGATTCCATTCGATCTTTATGCATTTACATCAGAAAATAGATCGATCTAATTTGAATCGATCTGTTAAAAACCACCTCTTGCACCGGACTTTTTTTTAATCGAATCGGGATCGATTTGAAGTGTTTACATTAGAGTGAGATCGATCCTTTTTGAATCGATCTCTACACAGATCGATCTATTTCCTCTAGTGTAAACACGGCCTAAGTGTATCTATTTGAACATTCAGCCTTTTACTGTGACCTTGACCTTGAAAGATATAAGTTGGACACGATTTGTGACTGAATCACCGAAGGACATACTGCTCACTGTAGGGCTTCGGTCGAGGTGGGGCTTTAATAAATGAAGAATGAACGAGAAATTAACTTAAAGCGAGGTCAGAGTACCTAAAGTACCTATTATCTTTTTACTTTGGAACTATCCATTACTTATAAAAACACCTTACAAAACAATGAGAAATTCATACGCAGGTTGTATTAAAGTACATGTATATCAAATACCTATATGAGGTTCAAGTCTACGTTTATAGAAGGACTTTAAAATCCTGAACTATACTTGGATCATTCCAAGTTTATATATACTTTACATACTATTCACAAGAAGACCGAATAGAGATATTCTAAAAATAATAACCTATACCAGGGGTTTCTAAAGACAATGGGCATAATTAAGCTATTTATGTAAAAGGACAGACAATATTTATTTGTATGTGGGAGCAGATTTATATTGTTTTATCATTGACTGTATACAACATAGTTAATAGAAATGGTTAAATGTTTAAGCAGGGTCCACCAATATGCATGCTTCCTATAAATGGCACTTTCAGCTATGTTTAGGTCACTAGTGGTAGTACTGTAACTGAAAGGGGACGAGCTTGAAGAGCAGTCTGGCGGTTTTGTCGTAAGTCATTTAAATAAACCGAGGATCTGTAATGTTTTTGTTAATACCTCAGATTAAGTGTAGGTATCACGAATTTGTATGTGAAATACATACATGTATGAGGGTACTTTCATTTGAACGATAAATATTGCATCCTTTTTTCGTAAAATTGAAATTGATGTTATATTCAGTTGTTAAGGCTACAATAGATGAAGATTTTCATATCAAATCTTTATTTTTACATAAATCTCATATTCCGTTGACAAAAACAGGCTTTCTCTATTTACATAATTATAAATCACTTTAGAATTTCATCCTGAAAACACACACTTCACGCTTTGGTTTTAATAAATTTAACAATCGAGTACTGTGGTAATATACAAAAACCATATTACTTTGTCATAAAGTCGGTTTACAATACAAAATATGTCAGTTAAAATAAAATCAAAGTTCATTCTCAGACGTGTACTTTACATAACTCAACAAAGTATAGTTCAATAAAATTTCGACAGTCTAACAACACATTTTATACAAAAAAATTAATGCGTTACAGAAAACTAAATATTTTTTTTTTCTAAAAAAAATCTTATATGTTTCAACTTTCACTTTCGTAGGTGATACATACGTACGATTTCATTATGCCATTTTATGAGTATTACTGTACTATAATGGTAAATATTATGCTCGATATTTCAGGTTTTAGAGTATGTTATAACTCTGTAGCAAAACATACTTACACTATCTTCCATACACATTCATAGCAAGAACACTTAAATTTAACATTAACAACACACTCAAACACACGAACAAACAAGCACACATCAAAGTCTAGTTTCACTTCCATCAGCACTACGTAAACATCACTTATTCTTTAAGAATACTTCATCACAAATAAATCATATAAATTACTAAGACAACCTATGAAACAAGATTGGTATCTATAGATACCAAAAAATACCCTGCACTTGTACAGATAAGTACGTTACATAGAACACAAAACGTGAGGGGAAATTTACCAAAAGCAGCTGGAATGACAACACTTTACCTAAATCTGCAGTGGTAAAACGATGATAATGGGATATGTCTGTCCATAATGGATTCTAACAAATATCAGGCTTTTACATGTACATGGAATAAAATATTAACATCCTCAATTTCTTTAAAGACTTTTATACAAATGGATAAATTGAGTAGGTTATTCATAAAATATATCACCATTTAACAAAAATTATAATTTTTGAGTATTTTCTGGTGACTGAAAATTTTCTTTTTACGAGTATTTAACTATTGCACGTTGCTAAATGCATCATAAAGGGTTTAATGCTATGATGATTATTGCAGATTAAGAACTTTCAAACGAATCAAATGAATTGATCCCCCCCCTTTTTTTTGTCTTAATATTTTATTTACTAGGTTGTTTATACTTCTATTTGTCAGAAATGTCAGAAAAACAACTTCATAATCAAACTAAAATCAATCATTTTATAGTCTCAATCACTATAGATTCTAAAACAAAGCCAAAAATAGATAAAAGTGTTAAAACAGTTAGACAGTATTTTCATTCTTGCATGGCTGGACTTTTAGGACAAAATACAGTTTACTGTCAATGAATTAAAAACATTTGACAACCTATTTTGTCGTTCATGGATATAGACAATAAGCAACCTTAAACGTACAGATAATTCTACAGCATCCAGGTCTCGTTAGAATGATAGTAGTATAATCTAAATAGTATTAGATTTATGATAACTTTTATATCCATGATTGTTTTCGTTGTTACTGTCTGATAGATTCAACATAAATATCAAAACGGCAAAAGGTAAGTACAAGCAATGGAATTTCTGGTGGCTGAGATCCAACACAACTATATAGCACCACAAATGTAAACAAAATATTGGGACTATGAAAATGATAATGTTACTATCACAATACCTTAATAAAGGCAATAAATGTCACCAAGAGGATCCTGATGTCATCTGTTGTAACTTTCGTTACCGTTCAAATCATGAACAGTTTGTAAATGGCAAGTTCATTGTCAAATTATTGGGTATCCAATCATGACTAAACCGGTAATGATTCTTCCATATAGCGAGTCTTTAGCACTTGAGCATTAAATCCACACAATGACTTTTATTAGTATCAATCACCTGTTTGTTTGAAGGATTTGCGACAGAAACGTCAGTAACAAGACAAAGAAATAACTGAATGTTTGTACGGAACTGTGATTTGTTCCAGCGTCTATGATACCACTAGTCCCTGAATTGTGATTCGTACCGTCAGAATATTCATTGTTGTTGTTAGTACCATCTGATGTCATTCTAGGTGGATCACTTCCTCTGGGTGGTAAATGACATCCATCTATAAAGAATAATGAATAAATAATCAAGAACGGGATACGAAAGTAAGCCCTATAGTTGAACCTTTTATGAAATTGATCATGTGTTGTCATTAATTTCTCAATCTTGAATGTCGTAAAAATCGGAACTGAACATTGCTTTACAATTGAATCAAACGTTTATGTTTTGGTAGATAACCTTCTGGCAAGGAATCGCATGCAAAATCTACTTTGTTCTTGTCCCCTAAATCCAGACAGTGACGATATATCGGCTTTGAAAATTGGGACTTCACAACGGGTTCCGAGTGGAACATCTGGTCTTACTCTGGGTTTTGTGAGAGTTCGTATTGCCCTAGCTTTTGTTCTTTTGGTTAGGTTTTTCTTTTAATTTCCTTATTCATCGGTATTGTCATGTGTCATCCGGACTGTGATTTTTGTTTTACCCTTTCATTTTTAGTATCTACTGTTGCTTTAGAAGTAGACAATTCTTATAAAGTACGAACACGCTCAAGTAATTATAGTTTCTTTTCATGTAAACTTCTCAGTATACTTGAAATTCGGAAGCTTGAACTTGTGATATTAGAAATGCTTAGCCTCTTTTTTTTACTATACCTTAAAGTATATTTTTCGCCTTACATGTATTTTCATCCGTTTCATTTTGAGAATTTCTCTTACATTTGGTTTCATTTTTACAATCCTTGGAGGGTATTTCACTTTGATAACAAGCATTGTCACTAATGGCTTGAGGATAGTTTTTCTTACTAATACACAATCTACACTGGCGTTTACAATATCAACATTATTCTGGAAAATCCCGAAACGTCTGTTGCCCAATAATTATCACAACAGATAAAACCTTTTTGTAGCTGTCAGTTTAGAAATCAAATAATGACAGGACTATATATGATAATATCTCTAACATTTTCATATTGTTTTAGGCGTCATTACGTTATTGATGCTTAATCATCGATGTTCGTAATAAAGACTAAATTTGACATTCAGCTTCTACACAGACTAATTATTTGGCTTACAACTACAGCTTGGAAGCAGAATAACAAACAAGAAAATGTAATTATGTTGAAAAGTACGATAATTATGAAGTATTCGCGAAAATCACCTGTGGATAAACAGGATAATTTGTTGGAAACTTCTTACCATCAAAGAAAGTAAATTAGTAAAAAAGTCATGTCTTATGACAACTAATGAAAATAATGATAGCTATATAAAGACCGCAAGGTTTGATTATAAGATTACAAGCTGATTACAGTCAGTTTATGCAATTCCAAGAGTTCGTTTTTCTCTCTCATTAGTGTAGAAGAAAATTCTAAATAAGGAAAGGAAATGTTTGAAGAAAGGTTTAATTGCATACCTGCTGGCTTAAACAAGACGTAATTAATTTTCCTGCTTTCCACGACAGAAAATCTATTACTACAATATTCATCCTCGTGTACATCAATACCATCAGATGATTCCATAAAGGCCTGAGGTAAAACAAAACATGTTTATGATACTTGTAAATCAACACCATATTTCTCTAAGCATTAATAAAAATGAGCAGGAAAAAACATATGATAGTACATTTGTTAATAACAAAAAACAAAATCTTGATTTTTTTCTGATTTTCGGTTTTTAAAAACACTGTCTTGAGTGCTTAAGTATGTAATGTAGTCGCACAGTTGCAATGTGTTGACAGCTTGTAAAGCTGTATCTATGATTATGTAGGCGTACAATATTTTGTTGAGATTCGTAACAAAATTCCGACGCGTAGTAGAACAAAATATGAACAAGTCATAAGATTGGTGTCGGGAATATATATTTTGGAAACAACTAATAATATTTCAAATAATGTTTGAGATGAGCATGACCTGTTCAACCTACCAGACATTTGGCTGGATTTCTGCTGCTTCCAGGGTGATGTGCAATAACATATTGAACATTGTCTTCTTTCCATTTCACTAGACACTGGTATATATCCACTAAAATAAAGACCAGGTTTTATTCAAATGAAAAATATTCAAAAATACTTTTGAGTTTTCATATTTATAAGTCATTGCCCAATAAAAGCATGTAATTTTAAACAAAGATAAACCCGATACATTAAAACCATTACAGTAATTTATTATCATAACGACTCTGAAAGTAATTTCATTATCTAAATTTTTCATAGTACTGAATTTTACTTTCTGCGATAAAGGCTTACAACTGTAGGCATCGACTTGTATAAACCGGAACACTAACCATTTGCTTGCTGGGATATATAATAATGGCCTAGAGCGCAAATGCTTGCTTATGAATTCTCTGTATTCTGAGCAATAAAAAAGAAGATAAAACAAATAATATTGCTTTCAGAAGTACGACTGAACCTGTTAGATTCCTCTTGTTCAAACATTAAACCAACAATAACGTTTAATGATCTTAAGTCAAAGCTGGTGAGGTTTATATTCTTCCTTTCGTACCTAGAATTTTAAACATTTAGAGTCTGTATGCTTTATAGCACACATTAATGTGCGTTTTTTTTTCGGTCTTTGAAGTTGACATGAAAAGGTGATCGCTAGAGTGTAGCACATGACTGCTGATATCATGTATTGCAGTTATAATTAATCATGCATGTCTAATATGTAAAAATCAATTAAAATGCTTATATGTGCATCAAACAGGTGTTATAAACTCCAGTATATCGCCAACAATTTTTGTTTTGAAATTTTATTACGTAACTAACATGTATAATTTACTGCAAAGTAGAAATCGAATAAGTTATCAAATACTGGAGCCAGTGATATTGCAAAATAACAAATACAAACAAAGTTTTACAGAGTTCTGTACCTCGCTTGTTTAATCTTTTTCCGAGTTACATTCAAATATGATCTCGGTATCAAACTGTTTCGGTTCAAGACAAAATTAAAAGAGTATCTAGCATGCAAGTAAGATGCAGTAAAAGATGTTGATAACAGAAAACAATTGCACTTAGAAATACCAACGAGCATTTGTGTAATTTGTAATTTTCTTTGCATATTCCGTTACTTATTTTGGTTGATAAATGGTTGCCTCACAGTCTACCTTGCAGAATCCAAAATACCAAGAAAGAATACAAGAAAAAGGTATTGAGAATCAAGTATCGGTACAGCGTTTTAATTTGCTGTTCTCCAAAGAATGTCACATAATGGCTAAATATATATACATTTATCTTAAATTGTACCCTGGATTCAAATTTGGTTAAAAATGTTTATTTTCAGTTTGACATTTAACCTTGTAACACAGTTCGTCTTACATTAAAGTGTATTTACCCAACAGGTTTGGTGATATTTAGTTATTTCTGACTAAAGTTTTAGTTATATATAACGGTCAGCCTATTATTTAAAAACATTCGATTTCAAAACACTGCCTAAAATAAACTTTCGCTCTTACGTATACCTACCTCGTATGCGTTTGAATATCTGGTAGTTTCTTATTCAAGATATTTTAATGAAAATAAGAATTCTTTTTCTTCAGCAAAGCTCAGCCTTGATGTTTACTGAATAGAACCCTTCCCATTCTTAATTGGTATATATCTACTATGTTTGACAATCATCTTGAGTAAACAGATTTGTACATTTAGAATGGCAGCCTAATCCCAAACCTTTCGAGTCACAATAAAAAAAACCTTACTCTCCTTGTAATGCATCTGCCTGCTACGTTGGGTAATGATTTGAATTTTTCATAACTTAAGTTCTATCTACTGTTGAATTAAAGTGAGACTGACGGAAATTTCGAATGAGAGTATAATTTCTACTTATCTACTTAAGGGCACGGGTATCTGAAGTCATAAACAAATTTCGGTAATGCTTTTCCGTTTACCTTTAAAAATGAGATGAAAGATGTTACCTGATCGTCTCCTGATTGGACAATACTGCTGTATTTCTAATTCATCATTTATTCTACAGCCACTGATAAACTGGCCTTTACAGTCTGAAGCCTTGTCAGCAAATCCAAATGATCCTTTCTGTGGGCAAGATGTCGGCTTTAAATGTTTTTCTGTACAAAAAAAAATATAAAAATAATTAAATTCAGTCTGCTGAATAGACAGTGTAATACCAAAGAAATACATGTATTCACAGATAAGCAACATAAAGTACATTATTCATTGAAATCTTATCCTGTATTTGTTTTGTTTGTGTTTTTATTTTTGAGGTGGGAAGCAGTTGTCAAGAAAGATATATGGCGAATCTATTTTATTGTTTATAATATAATACAGTTGATTTTTTACATCATATTCGGTTTATTGCGATATACTGTTTTTCTATTATCTTTGCTAGAACACGTTTTTAATAAAGCTAATATCCCTGGCACGCATGTCTCTGTAAGACTAATATTTTATACTCACGGATAAGGATATATTTTTCTCCTAGTTCAAACCGCGATTCACTACATACATCGTATTCGTCCTCCATTGCTGCACCTAAAAGATAAAGAAATATACTTTGTGTAAAACTGAATTTGAAATGCAGAGATCCGGGTATACGTTCATGATAAATAAAGCCACAAGCAAGCAGAATACAGAAAATCGTGGAATTGTGATAAACCGGATGTGTGTATGCAATGATTGTCCTGTACTTTTGAGGACACAAAACAAATACTTTAACTATGAAAAATTGGCCACTGCTTTCTTTACCTCAACAACAGTGAAGGATTTTCAATACCGATGCTTCACTTATATTGTTCAATATGAGTAATGTAACATTATGACAGTCTTGCTCTTATTTGCTCACTTGTATCGTAACATATTAATGGGTAGGATCTAAATATTACAGTATTTTATTTGAATAACATTTTTCAAAAAAATATATGAATAAATAAACAAAGTAATAACTAGTGTACAAACAGCTAGGACGAGCCATAGACAAATTGAATAGTCATAGCATTACAAATTTTCTAAATGAACAGTTTAGATCGACATGAAGTTAAAAATACAACTAATATACATGATAAATATGTGAGATCGCTCCCTCCGAAACTATCCAGTTGTCCGTTATTTTTCTTGCCACAAGGTATTAATGAAGTATATGAACAATTATAACAGTTATTACTTTCTGTTTAGAAACTAAACAACTACATGTAATTATTTTCAATGACAAATATAGTGGACTCACCAATCTGCAGCTCAATGACTTTGTTGTGGCGCTTTTTCAGTCGGAGACATCTGTACTTCGATGTGCTAATGACAAAGAAGGAGAAAATTGTACAAAAACTGAATATTATTTTCAGTATTAAGGTGGAATCTAATGTTTATATTAGATACACGCGACAGTTATTAAGTTTGTGTCTCAGATGTTCCAGATCACTTACTCTAATTACTTGTAATGGGGTATTCCAATAATTGCATCCTAATACAACGTGTACTTGGAAATTATCTCAAATCGGCAGCTGCTAACTCAACTCTTAATTGCAACATTTTTTTATTAATTTGAAGTTATGCAAACCTTATGATCAGCCTTCTACAAAAGAAATGTAATTTGCAAGTTGTGTTAAAGATGATGAACGAATGTAACTAAGTACAACCATTTTTCTAGTCAATTTCTTTTCTAAAAATAGATGAAAGTCCAATGAACTGTTTAAGGATATCACAAACACAAAATGCATGGTTCATTCTTTAAACTAATACCTGACAGAGACGACCTTTGCGTTCGACAATTTATGACACATTAGAAATGTTAGTTTTCCAATTGCAAAGTTCCAGTTATCAGTAGTAACAATCCTGTTTTCTGAATATTGGGTCTATGCAGCACAGTTTTTGTGCTCTTAGTGTGTTGAAACTTTGAAGAAAGATGGACTTAAGTCCATTAAATAATCATCCAAAACAAATCCGTGGCTATCATGATCTGGTTAACCATTGAGGAATGCCAACCCATTTGCTTACTGACGTGCATGTTGTAAATTCAAATCATTGCTTTCCTGTTCCCGACTTTACGACTTTATAACCGCTTTGAAATTCGGGATACCACGACGGATACAACTAGTAAAGCGACAGGTTTGACCTTGCGCAGCTCCAGGTCTCGCTACTGTTTTTGTGAGAGTTCATGTTGTCCAATCTTAAATTATTATTATTATTACTCTTTTTCTTGTTGTTTTTTATGTTTCATATAAGTTGTATTATTATATCCGGACTCTTTTTGTGGAATATCTTGGTTTTCTCCCCTTGTCGTCACCATTTATCTTAAAAATTGTTTTGTATCTCATACCATTTCCTGTATTACCACGGCTGTTACGACGTTAAGAATACAAACACGTAAAATAAATAACGTTATACCGTTTATAACGATCCCTCGATAACAGGGTGATACGTTATACCGGTTATAACGATCCCTCGATAACAGGGTGATACACTCTATATTTAACTGGTTCCTATTTCAATACAACATTGTTCAATATCCATGACATACTTATTTGCTAAAAAAGCATTAGTCTTTCGATTATGTCAGAGCTTCCTACCTACATTTTATTGGAGATATCTTGCAACAAACTATAAACATCAGACAAGATACACATGTCATATCTTAGATGTTCATTTCATTGAAAGAATTTTATTACTTCATATTGCGTTTATCTATAGCAATACCGAATCATGCATAGTGGAATAATAAATCAATTTTGCTTAATATTCAAACTTAATGTCCGTACATGATGTGTTATTAAGGGTTTTATTAGCTTAGATTCTATATATAAACAGGAATAGAAACACTCATCAAAGTTACCGATTTATCTTTGGAATCAGAATTGGAAACAATCCTATGAATAACAGTACAACTGTGGAAATAAAAAGCCCAATGGTCTATTTCATGTCTGTTTTCATTAAAGTGCAAATATGTTAGGTGAAATGACGGATTTTAACTGAAGGTATGTTTCTAGCAAAAATATCATTTTAGAGGAAGCAAAAGAAAATATATCTTAACAGTACTCTTACTTACAAATTGCATGTATAATACAAAATCTAAAATGACAAGGCTGTAGTTCGATTGATTCAAATTTTCATTTTCGCTTTGTCAGAAATTCAATACCCACTTTCGTTAATCAACATTTAAGAAATCAACAAAGGAAAAAAAAGTAGAAACCATGATTTTGTCCCATTTCTAAACGGTACTTAAAATCCGCTGTCTAAAACTTTAGACTTACCATTTATCGTCCGTCACATGCACAATGAACTCCAAGCTTTGCGAGTTCTGTTTTCTATCCATCGCCGTTATACATCGTAACACCATCATAGTGTCGGAACGATGTTCGTCTGCATCAAATATGACTGTGTCGTGAGCGTGCTTATCCTTCATTCGAAACAACTGTGATTCCACGTCCAGCACATAACGACCAGATAAATCCCGCCATTTCTTGTGATGAATGAAAAATTTGGGGAAAGTACATCTTTGTAACGGCCACCTCCGATCGTCAGGTTCTGAAAACAATCAACCAAATCCACCATTAAAGATACCTGTACATCTTCTAGATACGTGAATGTTGAGATGCATCACAAGGTTTTACTTGACTTGAGAATTAATTTTAATGTTTTGCAAGTCGGTTAGGTCGGTACGAATCTTTTGAACTTTGAGGGGGCCTGGGTGGCCAAGTGATCCATATCCACAAGCTTAACACCACTGCCGTGGGTTCCAGCACTGCTCGGCCCGCTCCGTGTATTACGATTTCTAGACACCGACCTAAGATCGTGTAATTTACTTGTCTGGATAGCTGTACGAGCTTTCCTCCCCAACAAATCTGGTAGTCATGATACAGCTCCAAAATTACTAAAAATGACGATAAACCCCAGGAACCCAACCCAACCCTTACATGAGTATTTTTTTATTTCGAAAGAGTACGAACAATTCAACATTTACCAAGATGGGAGTCTGGTGCCGTAAAAGTAGTCTAACACTGCCATGTCTAATATATGACTGTCCAAAGCCAAAGATTTGGCGGTTTGGTGTTTTTGTTGTCAAAATAGTTTTGCAAGATGTTTATCTTTCTTATCACTGCTATACATATTATGAAAGTTTTCTATGTATTAAAGTGACCTTTAGGTTGCTATTCTCTAAAGATTGCATCATGAACTGTTTCAGTTACTCGACATTTCACACATAATCCAGAGATTTTGATGTATCTATACATCCTTGTATTTTTACACTGGTATTCCTATGACGCGTAATTCAATACCTGTAAATTGATTATCAATTTAAAAACTTAAAGTTTGACTGTCACCTGTCATTTTAAATTGCTACCTTACTAATTTACAAGGACAGCTAACAAACAGGTTTGATTCAACGAAAGTTTTACCTTTATCTAACTTCATCGTGGAGACTCCAACCGTAGGGCTTTGAAGCCCTTGGCAAGTGGCGTCAGCTGAAATCGACATTTGTCCAGACATTCCGAAGAAAGAATGCATCTGAAATGGAGAATAATTATAGTTGCCAACAAAAATATTCATTTAGTGCTAAATTAGACAACTTCCATCAAACAGAGTTTGCCTATAGGCTGTTTTCAGATCAAAATGCGATTTTTTTCTAAATGAAAAATAAGCTAAAGGGAAACAGTGACGAGAAAGCCTACAAATTCAGTTTCTTTCGTAATTCATAATGACTAATGATGGGGATGTTCGGCTTCATGTATCATTAAAGATTGTTATTTCCATCAAAAGATTCTGGCATTTAATATCTTAAGATTTCACTGATTGAAATTCTTTTTCTCTACAACGTGTCGATTTTCAGATAAGATCTGCCGTGTCAAGTTGACCTCGTTTGTATTATTTGACAAGACACAGGTGTAATTATCTTCGATTCAATTAGATTCTAGTGAATACTAAATCTCTCACCTTCAATCATCGTGATCTCTCTCAACATTTTGTAATATTACCAATTTCTTAAAATTGTTTGCTGTCTTAAAATATTCATTTGAATTGGATTAGTTTTCTTCACCATTCTACAAAGTGTTTTGTATTTTCTAGTCTGTTCGTGACATTTAAACTATTTCTCTTTCTTTTTAATTCAATAACATCAACAACTTTTAAACTATAATTGACAATTTTCGTATTTTGAACAATGATAATCCATATTAAAACATAGCATATACATTGTAAATACGAATATGGCTTTCGATTTTACCTAAAGGGAACCCAGTTCTAAAAGATGAAAGCAGGACGAACGGAGAATAATAAAGTAAATACAGGAAGAAACCACTATGGTGGATGGCGATCATGTACAAGAAAGTTTACCTACTGAAATGCCAACTCGAAATTGTTCAAAATTTGAGGCTAACGGCATCAGATTAAATCAGAAAGTTCAGCAGAGCCGAGTTTTTATCAAAACTTTAATAAATTAACGATTGCCACTAACCAATCAGATTTTGTCATTACCGTTATTAAATTTTACACAACCCAGTTCAGATTTATATATTTTTATATGAGACGATGTAAATTTTACGATCAGTGGAAACATCAGTGTACCTTTATTCCAGCATTTGAAAAGATAAGGTAATGAAATTTCTGACCTGTCATTTGACTTCAGTGATTTTAAAAAATTTAACTGAATTGGTTAAAATTGCATAATATGTTAATTACGGAATTATTGATACTAAAGACGATCAATAGATCAGACACCAGGACTTTCATGACTCACAAATAGTAACTTCATTCAATAAAGATTATCCTAGATATTGGAAAATAAAGCAAAGTCCTTAACCACCCTCATACTGTTCTGTACTAATAAAGACGATTTTTATAGCAGCGGAGAAAGGCACGGCGAGACAAATGATTATATAAATAAATGGTAAATTTAACATTGTATCACATACACAACAAAACAAGAAGCATGGATTTTCCAACTTAATTGATGAGATATCCATTTTATCGATGGTTTCTTTACATTGATTAGTTTTCTGTAAAGCTGCTTTAACCACTGTGAACTGTTTCAAAAGTACAACGGGAAATCCTAATCAGTAGCATTAATTAAACATTTCCCTAAAAAAATAATCGAAGATACAATATGCAAATGCTGTGCGCTTTGTTTTTCGACAAATCCGTTGACCTTTTTCATCAATGAAATTTCGAACAGAAATGTGTGCTATTCAGTTCTTGAATATAAATATTCGAATATTTTATTATGTAATAAATACCATAAAAATACAAAATATCATGCAGTCAAATATTCATATTTCTGTCATGAAAAATATCAGCAGTGATATTAAAATGTCCACTGAAATTATATTACAAGGTTAAAATCACTATGTGTAAGAAGGAAATGAACATCAATGAATCTCAGGGAATGTTTCATACTAAAAACCATTCAAAGGAAAAGCGGGTTTGATTGATGTTCTTCGCCCTGAAGTCATCACTGTATGGTCAACATGATGATCAGAAATGAAGCCAAGAAGTACAGCGCACATTTGCCAAAATAAATAGCCAAAAGTTTTAATTAATCGATATCGTAGTTCTCGAAACCAATTAACAAAGGAAGTGAAATTTCTTTGTAGAATAACACTACTGGGACAAAGTAGTTGTATTAAATTGAAATTGCATAACTGAAAAGATATCCTTGCTGAAATACTTCTCAAATTGTTCACAAAGATACATTTCAACTTTCAAATTTTAAATTTACCTTTTCTACATCGTCAAATGCCAAAATCTTTTGTTTATAGTTACTGGCGCTCTTGTAAATAGACTTATAAGCTGATATTTATATCACTTAACTATTTACATCTCTATTCGCATGTGTTTAATAACAGTTTTATTCAGATTTAAAATTTAACACACCTATGATCCTTTCCATTATTAGATGGACTAGAAACAGGTCTTCTACTTTTCTAGTCTAACAAAAGAAATCCACGAAAAATCAAACTGAATTTTTAACCGCACAATGGAAAAACCTCTGCGTCGAGATTATGTCAAAAATGTAGCCAAT
>JAOXYI010000001.1:3363745-3374342 GCA_028566495.1 Lithophaga antillarum
TTTTATTAGACCCAAGAGGATTGGTTTTCATATCGATGTTTACCAGTTGTTTGGTTGCCATTTTTCGTTCATTTTTTGAAATGTAAATGTTCCCCTCCCAACCCCCGCAAGATCCATCTTGTAACTATTTAACACTTTTACTCAGCTTATTTGTTGTTTGAATAAACAAATTTGAGAAAATACCATCAACGAAGCTCTGGCTATAGTTTACTAACAAAGTACAATGTACTAATCAAGTTTCTTTGGTTCACCGCTTTGATCTTTGATGCGCAATTAGGAGTTGTTTTACGGGTCGGCAAAGATTTATTGATAACTACACAATAAAATTAATAAAATAAAAAAGTTCCTCTTTTTCGACAATTAAAGTCAATAAAGACACAGATTTATTTGATTATCAATTGATTTAAAACAAAATGAAATCAATTAGTTCCTTTATCTATTTCAGCAATAGAGCCAACAATTTTTTTTATTGAGAAATGAATAATAATAATAAAAATATATATTTTTTCAAGTAATTTCTTTCTTTGTCGAAGTCCTTCTGTAACCACAGCATTTTCGGATTATTTGTTTCAGTTTTATTTGTTATGATAAAAACATCCCGTTAGTCCGTAAATTATAACATATCTGTTCCGGCTTTAATCGATAATTACTATAACACGACACGGAATTTTTCTCGTTAGCGAGAGAATCTAATCCCGTTAGATATATTAGTCCCAGGCTGAATCGACCAAGGCCGAACTGGTTAGGGGCCGTATTGACTCGGGGCCGAACTAGTTTAGGGCCGAAACGTCTCGAAAGCCTCAGGTTGCACAAGTTTCAGTCGTTAGTATATAGGGTATATTAGTATACGGGGACAAACTCGTCTCGCCCCTGTGGTTTCAGTTCATGCTATATAGTTATATGCTTTGTGCTGCTTGATCTTGCATGGATCATAATGTGTACTGTATGTGTCAATATGTATTCATGTCTTGCCTGTTTTCAATATAAATTGCACTTATATATATGTCCGTTCAATGTGAGCTTACGTTAATTGTTAATCTGTGACACACATGTACCCGCTGTTGATCTGCATTTTAATATACTTCCGGTTTGAAAGTCTCTAGACTTTACATTGAATATGCCTCTACATTCAAAGTAAACCACGAAAGGATCCACGTCAATTTATTTCCGGTATAGAGCTTTTTCAACACGTTCAGAAGTTTACTCAAACTGTTTACGAGAACAAAGTTTTGTTAGATACGATGGGGCTTTGTAAATGCCCGAAGAAGAAAGTAACAAATTTATTTTGCTTTGAACACAGAGTAAATGTCTGTGAAAATTGTTTAGTTGCAAATCATCAAAGGGTAAGTTATATCTTGAAGAAAAATGTGATATTAAGGTTCATCTCTACTGGTACTAATACGAATGTATTTAACCTAAAGGGAAGCGAAAAATACGAGATTAAAAATTTTCATTAACTTTCAGATTCGCTGTTTATTTCAATACGATGATACGGACTGCTTCTCCTGGTCTAGGACTATAGGTGTTTTATTCCAGACTTAACTAATCGATCAAATCGATCATCAATCACTTATCGATCACATTTCGAACAGTCATCGATTGATGAGTCTTGCTAATCGAGCACTTATCGATCAAACTCCCTAAAGAGTTTGATCGATTAGTGATCGATTATTTTGATTAAATAATTTTGATCAATAATTATCGATTATGTTCGAGAACTGTGCGATAAGGATCGATTTATGATCACTGATTTTCAGCAGACTTAACCATTCAATCAGATTGGGGTCGTAAACATC
Source organism: Lithophaga antillarum (assembly GCA_028566495.1). Classification (NCBI taxonomy): domain Eukaryota; kingdom Metazoa; phylum Mollusca; class Bivalvia; order Mytilida; family Mytilidae; genus Lithophaga; species Lithophaga antillarum. The sequence continues at coordinate 3,365,542 of JAOXYI010000001.1, forward strand.
CGAAATCAACCCTATGATTTTGTAGAAGTAAACTTTTGAAGGTATAGGAGAATTTCCAGCACATTTCAGTAGCAATTAGTGAGTCTGTTCAAACCATACTTGTTCGATCTTAAATGTGAAGGTCATGGGGATCTTAGAAATCAACACAAAAACTATAAAAACCAAAAAAATATTGATCTTCTCATTAAAATACAAAGTAGGTGATATTTTAATTCACCTGTATACAGCATCCTTTCTGACAAAGTGAAAATTTTACAGAAAACTAGAAGAAGGTGATCTTTCTATCACAGGAAGATACCCCGCCTCCAAGCATCTTTTGAGTTTTGGGGGGTTTTTTGGCAACAAATATAGCTATCTTAAATTGGTTATGTCCAAACCAAAGCCCATCTAGACATCTTTAGGAATATTTCTCTGATGTTTTATACAAATTAGTTTGGTGCATTTACAAGAAATCAATATTTTTATATTTTTTTAATTCTTTTGTGTCCATGGCAACAGCAGCCATTTTGGAAAATTTGAGCTAAAACTCTGAAAGGCATTACCTATTCTACCGCAAAGACTGGTGTAGTGAAATCAGTATATCTGTTTTTTCACTCTGATCTTCTGGTTACCATGGAAACTGCAGCCATTTGGAAAACTCCCAACCCTTTATGTATTTCTAGACATCCTACATGACAGTCTTGTAAAGTTTCATGACATTTGGAATATTCTAAGAAGTTTTATAATAACCAGTCAATAGCTGTTGTGAAATCAGCATATCTGTGTTTTTTTAACTCAATTTCCTTGTTACCATAGTAACAACAGCCATTTTGGCAACTTCTAGACCTTAATACTTTTCTACACACCCTAAATAATATTCTTGTCAAGTTCTGTTAAGTTCGGATAAGAAAACTAAAAATTTCCAAAAAAATTTTTTTTTTGTTTCCATGGCAACAACAGCCATCTTGAACTGGTCGAATGTAACAAAAGCCTTTATGTACACCTAGGCATCCGTAGAAATATTCTGAAGTTTTAGAAAGATTTGTTCAGCAGTTTACAAAAAATCAACATTTTTGAAACTTTTTAATCTTTTGGTTTCCATGGCAACGGCAACTATTTTGAAATATTCAAACTTTTAATTTTTAATGAGAACCACCCAATAACTATCGCGCCCAAGTATGGTTGCCGTTGATCAAGTAGTTTCAAAGGAAAAGATCAAAATGTGTCGGACGGACAAAAAAAGCGTCACGAACGGACGGACGGACGGATAAGAGCTTTCCTATATACCCCGCCTTACTAGGCGGGGATATAAAAAGAAAGAAACATTACACGTATTTTTTCCCTAGACAGACTAAAAACCCAAGAAATTTCAATGGTATAATTATTTCCCGTTCAAGTCAATATTCCCTTTATTCATGACATTTGTTTTCTTAGCTTGCCTTTTCATCTGTTCAGAATGAAATCATATTTGACAACTTGTGGAATTCTGTACATTTCTTTTTCTGTATATTTTTGATAGGTTGACAGTATCTTTTATTCCTTGCATTTGATACCATTACATTGTTTTGGCCTGCAATTCCAGTGTTGATAAATTTTCACTGACATCCTATTTCCCTTTATTTGAACGTCAAAGAGAAACAATGACGCTGACTGCTGGGAAATCGACCAAGATTTGTATATAGATCTTCTGCCAATGTCGGGAAAGTGAATAAGTCATTACAGTGTATAATTAAAGTCAAATAATTCTCCATTTTCATTGTCATCAAACGCATTATACGGTTAATGTTGAGCGTCGTTGTGCAATTTTTCGATGTGTGTCAACTTGCGGGTTAAATTATTCTGGACACATTAAATAACATAAAGTGATTTAGTATAACTGACTTAAGATCCGCCTCTATGGTCTTAATTTTATGATTCCTTCTGAATAAACAAAAGAAATATAAGAGAAATAAGTCTTCCAACTGGTATGGCACCGTCCGTCCAAGGGCATTAAGGACACTGAACCCCCATCACCACCAACTGGTTTGATACCGTCCGACCATGGGCATTATATTGGCAGTGTAGTACGTTGAACATCTCCCACCATCCCCACCTGGTATGGCATCCTCCTACTGTGCATTAAGTCAGCGGTGTAGGACGTTGAACACTTCCTACCACCAAAACCTGGTATGACACCGTCCGACCAAGGGCATTAAGTTGTTGTAGGTGTTGATGAACACCTCCCACCATCGCCAACTGGTATTATGATGTAGTAAGAGTACCTGCATGTGTAGCCAAGAAACCCCCCAAAAAACATCCAAATAAAAAAAAAAAGAGCTACACGGGAAGTCATGAATTTCAGGACTAGTCATACTCTATGTATATATAATCTTTAGTTCTGTACGAAGAAAATCTGTACTCTATCCGAACATTCAGACCACAACCGCCACCTGTCATAATTCTATACAAATATCCCTGACATGGAGGCATCTTTTAACTCTCGTACATATATAGTAACAATTTATAGACACGTAACACCGAAAAACTATGAATATTATCACAAAATTACATCAATCCTTACTTTTTAAAAAGCAATTTAATGGTAGTATTAACATTAAGCCCTTTCATGTAGGTTTTTAGAAACGGATATTAAAAGACATGTTTTTCTAATAGCTATTAAATCATGCATTTTATTGTAGAATAATTAAGCAATTTTGTCATTTTCATTGCTGGTAGTTCTGGTACAGACAGTTTCAATTTTAATGACAAACTGTATTGTGTGTGTTATCATCGAAATTAATCTTATAAATATTTTATAAAAAATATCTCCGTAATTTGTATTTTGTATCTGACCAAGAAGATATCAATAACGGTGAGGCCATTCATTATATCAGAGACTGGATGTTGGTTCGGGATAGAATTATTTTCTAATTACGTGGTATGAAGAAAATCTGTTCACTTCAAGAATGTAGATGAATATGTTTCTATGGGTTCATTAATATTTCATCCCCGGAGAAGCTTCCTTTATTGATTTCTATATATAATTAGAATTATCGATAATCTAAAGATAAAGCCAAGCTTTAGTTGTATTGATGTTCTTGGCTATCACGAGACACTATATAATGTACACTTTTCTGCTGAATTAGATAACACGGTACAAAGAGCCCGAATTTTCTGAGGAAAAGCTCTTAACATATAATGTAGCTTAATGTATCGTGGTGAAACGTAAAAACCAAAACAGCACCTGAAATCTCTCAACGGCGGGCCGTTTTGATTTGAAATTTACATATTCATGTAAAGCAACAAAACCTAATTTGGTATAAACACTGGAAATTGTATTTGGGATTTCAAATGTAGGCAAAGATGTCCGAAACCGTTCACATGTCGAAGGTATCCCAAATTAAGGTTCATATACACATCTATCTGGCTTTCAAGTAGCTTGACAGCTTCTAAAATGGTTATGTCAAAAAATGCTGAATGTTCGTTTTAAGATTACATATCAATGCTCAAAAGAACTTCACAAGATCACTCTAAAGTATATTCAATGACAAGAGTATTATATGCCTGCCAGTAAGAACTGCGCTGTAGACATACAAGTAGAACTTGCTGAACTTTTTAGAAAACACAAATTTCTACAGTGTTGAAGCTACGAACTGATAACCTTCATACAGTTAAACATATTATCTAGATAACAAGTAAATTGTAGAGATAATTGGGAAGATTTAAGATAGGAATGATCTAAAATCAATCTGCAGAAATTTTCATCGAAGCTGCAGGTCGATAACATTAAAAATCATGGGGTTAAAAGATTACATCAAACCGCTAATCGCGGTTTTTCCACAGCAAGATATCATTAATTTGCCAAAACGACCACAGTAAAGCCAGAGTATATTAGTTGTACAAAGTAGCCTGGCAAATCAATCAGAAGTTCACACGTTGGTCAGTCACAAACAGGTCATTATCATGTCTCTCTTTCACCACATTACTTCAATGCCAATACTTATTTTCACTTCAACAATTGAAACTGACAGGAACATTTGTAGAGAAAACAGAAAGTATCCAAGCTGAATGTACCATATATTAATCCAATGTATCAGAAGAAACAACATAAAACCATTACATTTGTCAATCGAGTTCACCGCTGTAGCTGACATTAATATTTCCATTTTATATACGGTCCATTATTGGATGAACACATACATGGATGACCATTACACTTTGTCAGGAAAAATAACATAAATATTTATTACATTTGTCAACAGAATTGAGTTCTGTAAGTGACACTTACATCTTCGGTACAATCCTATCCGGTTATTGCTTTCATCACATACTGAGAATGAAATGACCAGTATAAACTGTCAATTAGATAGCTGAAGTTGTTTTCCCATGGCTTCATAATAAATTCTGGGACTGGAAAAAATATCTCCTTGTAAGGAAAATTGGTCAAAGACAGAAAAAACCCGTTTAGTCTGTTGTATCCTTGTGTATATGCGTCAGACATAAAAACAGATGCATATAGCTGTTGTGATGATCTAGGTAGATGTAAATAGAGCAGCTTTTTATTCTTCTTACAAATAATAATGCCTCCATTTTAACATCCTGAATCATATTTCTGAAGTCGTTTAGAAAAATTCTCTGGGTAGAATGGGTGGATTACTATTTAATATGTTATAAAATTTACAGCAGGTAAATATAGATTAAATGGATATTTTAACAGTCTTAGGTTTAGCCAAGAGCTAAATATAGACATAGAAAATATCGAACACGTATGAAGTAATATAATCCAAATGTACTTTCAACTCTTTAAATATTCAATTGTTCTCTTTTTAATATCGATACTTTTTTGGCAGCGAAATGCGCTTGAAAATATGATATGTTGACGTATGAGATTTTTGAAATCTTAAACTGACAGGCAATCTGGGACTACCTGACACTTCAAGATTGTGTATTGATTGGAGAATGAGGCTCGTCATGAATCATGTTGTATTGAAAGCTATACTGTTATCAACGAATCTTGCTTTTCAATTTACTTCCGACCAAACAAGCCTATCGAAGGGTCATTAAAATAATTACAAGTATGTGATCGGCTAGCTTCACAGTTCGCCTTTCATAAATTGAATCTCTGCTTTGGTAAAACTAGACTGATCGAAATAATTCCATGAGCAAATTACTCCACACCATTAGTGCAGCGCAATGACTAAGTCGGAAGGGAAAATTGACGTGAAATGATACATATTTTCCGCTTAAATGATCTAAATTATGGTTAAAATTATTTTAAAAGCCTCGTCTACAACCACAGTTTGCTATTCTACATCGTCGTCGTAGAAGTGGTTTGTTGATACAAAGCATTGACAGAAACATTCTTTCAAAGGAACCATGACGTTCATTAGCAGAAGCAAAATCCAATTCTTATTGTCAGTCTCATAATATTTAAGCCATTATAGTACTTTCGTGGAGTAAAGATCTGAAATTCACGATGTTGTAAGCAGCTTATTTTTTTTTTTTATCACTGTTCCTTTTTGAACAGATACATTTGTTATTTGACCTTGTTCTAAGAAGCCTCTTTTGCTGTTCTTTGTGTATGGCCGCTAATCTTTGTGATCATTTTGTTTTCTGAGCAAAACTTGTTCAATCGATATTTCGCTGTTTGAGCAGCTGACTTTTGAGGCTTTCCTTCTTTCAAGTATACGATTTTGTCCTACTCTTGCGAAGGGCTCGCCTTTTGCAAGATAATAAATTAAGAGACTAGTCTATTGCTCGCTAATCTTTGGATACTTTTCAGACACTTATGTCATGTATACTTCATTATAATCATCGTAACTGTTTGCGATACTTCAGTATTTCGTGCAAGCACTTATACCAAACAGAAAATTGCTATTTCTGTGACATTTATATTGAACATAAGAGTTTCGCATGCACTTGGACTCCAGTAAACACACATAAAGTAGTTAATGAGTATTTATTTACTGATGATCCTCAACAGGACACAATTGTTTACTTACAGTCGGAATTATTACTGTTACAATAATATAGATGTTAACTTTAATAGACCAATTTGAAATACAAACTGAGCTCTCCAGAGCAGAAGCTAAAATAAAAATAATTAAATCATCTACTTTTTCTAACGAAAAGACTTAATTCACAACATGAAGCTCTTAACTTTAATTGCGTGTTGCTTGTCTCATTTTGACACTTCATTTTGGGAAAATTTTAGAAACGTAATGTGTTGGTAAGAAAATGTTGACAACTTTTATAATTGAAATTTCAACCATTAAACAGTCTTTAATCTAAATTAAACATGTTAAATACTAATTATGTTAAAATAACTATGTTTTCTGATGGAGAATTATACCGTATCCCCTACACGTATATGTATGTTTAGAGGAAAGACCAGCTGATGAGAATGTATTTTTTCTGTATGCTAAACTTATTTCTTGTAATAGTTTTTATACTTTAATAAATTTAAATCTACGTAACAAATAAGAAAAAACTTATGGTTTTGATATTCGATTGAGCCTCGGCAAAAGAAAACATTTTTTTTTAAATTATACTCTCCTACGATGATAATACAATAATAACACCGGTTACTTTTTTAGCTATTTGAGAGTATTGGTAAATCAATGTAATTTACACTTTTGACAAGCGAAAACTACACTATTACAGAAAATATTCAGTTTATAAAATAAGTGTAAACTTATTCTCATAAAAGTGATCTTCTTGGGTGATTAATTTTATCTTTCTACAATAACCTTGGTAAAAGCGGATATTCTCTTGCACGATCACCAAAAGACAATCCATAAAAGTTGCATTACACTTGATTAGCTTTCCTCGTGATGTGCTGAATCTCGATAAGCACACACTAGCTCTCGTGAATTATAAGTTTAGGGTTAAAGTTGAAGGCAGAAATGTGTCAATATTAGGAGGAACCCATCTTTAAACGAATTAATTTCCTTACCAGAGCATGTTGAAAACGTGGATAATAATTTTTGCAATGAATATTTTATTTAAATGTTGTAAGATGATAACATTTAACATACATAGATTGGAAAGAAACATATTTTATCGATGTATATAGTAAAAAGCTTTCTGATGATATTCATCAAATGTTTCATGTTTATTGCTCTTATCTCTGTGTATCAATCAATACATATTTATTATTAAAGAATGTCCTTGAAGTTACTGTAAAAATTTTGTCCACAGACATGGGTCTTGTCTTGTCACAACGTGTCACCGTTATATTGTCACAGTATCTCAAAACAACCGAAAGTTAAAACGTAATTACATGTGGATGCTTTGTAATATTTGCCTGAGCAGACAACTGCGTATCATTCACAGCATCAGTAATTTCAGAAAAAATATTAAATCGTGAAAAGATAGTGCAGTTGTGCATGTTGTGTGTACTTTTTAACTCGTACAAAGATGAAAATTATCTATATTTTAAAAACAGATTACATACACTTTGGCGTAACATCAATTTCATTTTCTGGGACCGTGATCAGTTTGAAAAGAAGGATACAAGGCAAATTTCTTACGTATTGTGATGGGAATTTCAAAAATATTCGCCAGAGAGAGGGGTCCAGACCTCCGTCCCCTTTGGTGATAAACATATAAAGGTAATCGAGTTGGCCGTTTCAGTGAGATCACAAATCATGGCGGTGCCAATGACGTGTTGATACAACAAGGTATACGTGCTAATGATGCAATCAGATACAACATATTGAGTCTGTATAAATTATAAATAAATGAATACTAAATAATTTGGTAGATAAAACAGGTGGAACTGATTACATGTAAATAACAAATGTCGGGTTATGTAAATCTCACATGTCTGTCTGTCATAGTTACGTCCCGTCGAGAAATGTTGATTAAAAACAAATCTCGCGAGGGAGATAGTGTTAATATGATTGATAACAATAAAATATTTTCGAGTATTAAACAATGCAAAAATATTAATTTATGCAAAAATTAATGAAGTTGATGCATGTCATTAATGCAGGGATTCATGCAATTTTGCATTTTATTAATTTTCCATGCGTGTCATATTTTGGCAACAGTGAAAAGGCAGGCCTCAGCCTTATATATAGTTACTATAGATGGTGTCTGAACATACCTTTTTGTTTTAATCAAGATAGAACAGCTTGATTTATTAATATCACACATTTTTAATCACTACATTTATTGAGAAAATCATTTTGATGGTTGCGTTAATGATGGTTGGTAAAACACAACTTATATTTTAGTGAATAACACATGGTAAGCAAGGTTTAATTACATGGAAATATTCCACTTGAAGATATGATCAAATCTCTCATAATTTGTGATTCATACTTTGTTATTTGTTTTTCATTTCCAGAATATTAAATAAAATAAACATCAAACATCAGAACAGTCTAATACAAGAATACTTGGATTAAGATGTAAAAAATTTTGACGGACTGAATTAGAAATAAACAAAACCCTAATACTTGTAAATTCCAACATAATTACTTTCATTTTACCTAGATGTTACGAATTGTATTCTTTTGAGAGCAACTCCTTAAAAAAAAGAAGAAAAACCAGCTGTTGTGTATTTTTCCTATATTTACGTGTTCACAACAAAAAAGGGGGGCGGTGGGAATAGACTCCATGCACAAACAAAAGTTAAACAGTCATGAACAAACCTACAGTACTGGCAAAATAACGAAATGGGTGTTCAAGATAGACCACCCTCCTCTACATGCGACCTCAGTGTCGTTATTCGATGTAAAATCTTCGGGAAAAGTGAAATTTTGTAACACAATCACAGAGTTACTTTCTATATAAAGTTTTTTTTTTTTTAAGAACTAGTCAGGTACCAATTAAAA
>JAOXYI010000001.1:3495183-3506879 GCA_028566495.1 Lithophaga antillarum
GTACAAACAAACAACACACGAACATGCAACAGAAAACACAACACAGAAAACTAAAAAAGTAGATGAGAACAGTCGAACCAGATCCGTTCTCTGACGAATTAAAGTACTTTCAGGGTATACTGTCATGAAAAAGGATCTAAGAAAACATTCTGGCGAAATTATTTTCACAAATGCGATAATATCCTGCCATGACTGTTCATACAATGGATTACGAGAAATGAACAGGCACGTAAGTTTTAAACTTCTGAATTAGATTTTAATCGGTGACTGTGTAAAATAAAGATATGGGTGACAAACTTTTAATTCATTGTCAAGTAGTGGATTATTTGTGATGATCAGTCTTACTTGCTTGTGAGTGTGTGTGTGTGTGTGTGTGGTAACTAGTAATCTTTTCACTTACTGGTTTACTGTTAAAGTAACATTCAAATTCAAACAAAACACAAATCACAATAGTTAGATTTATTCGTAAATATTTTGTATGAAATAGTCTACACCACAAATAAAAGAAAGTGTAAAACATATTTTAAACAGTACGGGGTACCAAACAAATCTCATATTACATTCTTTGCAAAATAACAAATATGAGCAAATATTACTTTGCCCAAAATAAATTCTATATTTCTTAACATCACAAAGAATGTAGTAAGTAGTACAAAAAATATCGGTGCTGTCACCGACAAAGGTTTTAAAATTATAACTCTCAGCTATACCACAGAAGTAACAATACAGATATTGGTCCCTTTTTGGCTAAACACTCTAACAAGAGACATATATAAGCAGGGAAGTGACGGTTCAATTTTAATCTATCAAAGAAGAAACACACAGATCCAATAAACTATGAATAAATCTACAAATCATTTTGAAATCCACACGTTCATGTTGAATAAAAATTGAGGCATTCATATAGTTTGATGAAAACATTTATTTTTTGCCGAATTTTCTTGGATTCTGCTTTCATTAATTTATTGCAAAAGTTTCAAATGGCAACACCAGAAATTTTACCATGAATCTATAATATGAATGGTTATATCGATATCTGTAATACGATATGTAGTTTGATCTCCTTTTTGACAAATGAATTTGAAGGAAATTTTGCTTTATTTAGTTCTATATATTGCATGGAACCGAAAGAAGTGAAGTAAAGAATTGTAAATTAATTACGACATTAAGGAGTCTTGATTCCAAATATCTCTTGGCCATTACATATCAATTTTCATATTTTTAAACAAACAAAACATTATATTATATTTTTATGTTTCTGTATCGTGAAATCAAAAACCTGATTGCTTACGAAAATACAAATAAAGGTCAAAGACAACTTTTATATTATCAACGCATTAATTTGATAGAATGGATTACAGCAAAGCTATTTTCACATAACAATTTGTTCGTTTTTATTCATTCTATCATATTTGTACCTAATTTGTATTTCATTTAATAGTGCGAAATATGGGATATATGAATTCAAGGTAACAAAATTTAAAATACTTGACAAAGAAAAAATAAGATAGGAATCCAGATGTTGAAATTTAACCACATTAAAATTAGAAAATAAGCAGGCTGTCTACTACCAAAGGACGCCAGTTGTCAACGAAACAAAATCTAGCATTATATCTAGTATGGATGATGTTTAATGGAATGTCACTGTCAAATCAATAAAAAATTAGAAAGGAAAAATCATAAAATATATAGTGACAAATTAACCGACTTTCTGAAAGTTTATTATACTACATCTGTCTGTGAAAACAAAAACAAATCTCAAAACTTTTGAATTTTACAGTTATCAGAAATTAAATGAAGTAAGAGATATACACATTTATAATGTAACATAAATTAAAACATACTAATAAAGTAAAAAGTACACACAGATGTGAAAAATGTGAGTTTCTTGTAAAATCTTTCAGTCAAAAATATCTACACAATACAAGAATGTGGTTTTAGAAGCTACATCACTTACTAGTATAATGGATCTTGAATGACTGTTCCCCTGAAATTTATTGCAAATACCTGAAAAATTTGCGAGTTCGAATAATTAATTGACGTTCCTATTTCCTACAATCACTTGTTTTTCAGATACTTTTGTGACCAACATCAATATCTAAAATGGAGCTTTAACGTAACACATATTATCATAGTTTATTCAAGTTTATGTACTATTAGATAGGTCTAATGTTCTGGAGTTATACTTTGGCTTTGAAATCATCACATCTTTTGCGTGTTTTGGTGCTGTTTTCATATATTCTGTCTATAATTTATCATAATTTTTTGTTACCTTACATTTCTACATGTCAGACATTCGTTAAAGAGCAAGTTATACCAAAAGATACTTGCTGGAAAGTTATGTCAGTTTTTCATGTGAAAACTGAAGTTTTTTGTTATTTTATCATTATTATTTGAAGATCTGCAAATATTTTTAAATACGCTGAACAAAATATCTCGTATAGCAGTCACGATGAAAACGACCGCACCAAATGCAAAAACGATCATCAAGTTCCTGAATAGCTCATGTTGATCCAGTGTTTCTGAAAGTGGAGTTTCAGAAAATCAAACCAAAGTTTACTGTTATAGTTCAGTGTAAAACAAATTATAACGTATGGTTGAAATGATTCCATAAAAAATATACTGAAAAAGAAATACTTCTTGAATCGTGAAGTTATATGTTAAAAAAAACTTGTGGAATCTTTTTTTTAAATAATTTCAGAGGCTAGAAAGTGATCTTATCGGTATTTTGGCATTTTCAGGATATGTGGATTGTGAAGAGATCAAAAACAAATGATATGAAACAGATATGTACAGTAGTCAAATAAGAATGCCCAGCTAATAAAAATTGAACAATTTTAATCTAGAAAACTGCCAACTCATATACTCGTTGGATTAGTTACCGTATCTGTGTAAGGGTTTTGGCTTGGTATGTCAAAATATACCATATTACATTGTTTGATATTGATATCTTTGTAAAATTCTGTTGTATGAGTTTATTTATTGAATTATAATTCTATGACCTTTTTAATTTTTCATCTTAGGTAATGAAAGTTGATTGGTAATGATTTCAATGAAATTATCAAATCTTTCTGTACAGATGTTGTCATATAGGCAATAAATATCTTATTCTTGATTTATAAAACAGAGAAAAGTAACTTGAACTGAAACAAATTATTTTTGCTGTTGATCAGGAAGTGTAACAAGAAGAGTTTAACATTAACTCTTTAATTAATGTTTCTTTATTGCAGTTTCAACTACATTGGCAAATAATATATTCAAGTGTAGGAGCAGTACTTCGATCTAAAGACAAACTATTAGTTTTTTTTCTTTTCAAATATCGACCATTGGTTCACAAACCTCACACTGGTTAATTCTTTTGCTTATCATTAATTATGTGGACAGTTGTTCAAAAACTTCTGGGAATGACTTTATACTTTACAGTTATGCAATTTTTAAATTCTTAAAAAATTGTTAACACCAAAACAAAAAGTACAAGTTACACTCCGTTTACAGACTTAATCTACAACGACTTGACGAATTCATCTGTGTGGTTAAACATGTAATATGAAGGATTTTGATATGTCTGCTATGCCGACTAATATATTCGCTATCATGGACATGCCATGAAACGAAAATATCAGGCACGTTCATGTCGTCACAAACAGTGAAGTTGTATTCTTTCAATTCCTATAAATGAAATGACTAGCTCATTAAAAACAGACCACGTTGTTACATTTGAATTAAATAGATCGGACGTGAAAATGGTCTTTAATAGTTTTCAGTTTTAATTGTTTTCCAATAACCTATATTATATAATAATAACATTAACGGTTTTGCTATAAGCTTCATGAGATTGCGCATTTGATACTAGTAGTCAGTATAAAAACAAACAGATCATAACTATATATTTCCATCTCCATAAATTAAGTAATATCAGACCCATATAATATATATGTCAGACATAATATATATCTTGGTTTTGGGGAAAAGTTTCGACATACATGTAAGATGGTTTCTGAACGTCCCTGTATGAGGGCGCTATGGAGAGTTAAGGGTTCGATATCTCAGCAGGAAATATCAGTGAAATTTCGTTAGAAGCTGCCACAAACGGGTAAAATTAATGAAGTAGTTAACAGAAAATGAACGCCTTTGTGCATTCTTCTGACAAAATAACTGCCTCTTTGTTCCGGTTCCATGACGTCCTAATGATTTTGTTTAATCCCAAAAAAATTTCGCACAAGACACAGACTCTGTATTCTGTCATTGGTGTAAACTAATCAACGCTTTCCTTTTTTAAGTGATATGACAAACACAAATCACGGAATACATTCAACTAATCTAAATAACAATAGTTTCTGGTGTGTTTAACAGTTCCAGTTAAAATTAACCTATGATTTTCTCTTCATGGCCATAACATTTTGGTACCTATTGGCAATCGTCTGAAACTACATGTTGTAATCTACCAAATCATACCAGAAATTACAAGAGTAGAAAGACGTGCTTCTTAATTCAAATTTATATGATAATAATAATACATGTAAATATATAGTGCTTTGTTGGGGGATGTTTACATCTCTGTTTTTCTCAATACATGTTTTTATGTTGTTCTGTCTATTTGGGTGCTTTTACACTTTTACCATTTACAATCTACAGTCATATTATTTTGTAGTTCTTTAGCTTCCGAAAGAATCTAATAGCATCTGCATCTAGCTGGCATGTAAATGAAAGCCTGCCGTGAAAACTATTTTCTACTGCTTAATTAGTGTATCTAGTCCAACCATGAATGAAATATGGCAAGTTTTATTACCTGAGAAATCGATTTATTTCAGCCGATTTTGGATATAGTAATGTTTCAAGAAAGTGCCATTCCTGTAAATATGTAATTGATAAACTAAAACAGCGCCAGAAATTATAAATTGCGAAATTGTTAATCTTTAAGACGTAAATCAACTGAATCAGTTTCAGTTGTCTGTACACCTTTCCTAAATCAGGGACTGAATTCAATAACTTCTTTTTTAATTAACTTGTTCACATTGTATCCCATGCTGATTACACTGACAGCAATCCAAATAATGGAAAGCGTTTTTGAAATAACATTTCACTATTTCAAACTCTTTTATTTGAACATTTACTGGTCATAATAAATACACGTACGTGCAAAATAATAGTTCTGTAATGTAACTAGCTGGAAACTGAACTACATCCACAGAAGAAAGATATTTTTGTTTATCTTGAGGTATGTTTCATTGTTCCTACATTTGTTTAGCTCGAAAAGTTTGATTTCACCAGTATCATGGCACGGCATTACTGACTGGTCCTAATGTGGGCGTAAAAAAGTTATATTTCAAAACTGATTTTAAATAATCCGTAGGAAAACATCTATAACAGACAAACAAAACACTCCATGGATTACATGTTGTTTGGTTTTTTTTTTTAATTTAATATTGCTCACATATACCAGGATATGTTACCATTTATACACTACATTTTTATTTGTAGTCTGTTTAAATTGTTTTACCAATATCAATTCGAACATGCAAACAATGAGCAGGTACCAGACCTAACTGTAAAGAAACGTTAGTAATTTCATTCAGTTAAGAGTTACATCCCTTTAACTTGTTTAATCCAACAAGCAACCACGACTCCAGTTTTACGGTAGGCTCGAAAAAAATATTACTTACGTTTTCCCACTTGAGTTCTGAGTAACATAATCCGTTTAATAAATCTGGTAGGGTATACGATCAGAGGAAATATGACTATTTCGTGGATAAAGTTTTTTTTTTTCGATATAAGGAAGGCGTGTACGTACCTTTATAATCTGTAATTTCTGGTATGACATTATGCATACAATGAAACATCAATGGCTATAGATTAAAAACTATTGACTTTGAAAAGCTATCGCTGAGATTTCAGTAAAACATGCAGGTACCCGTTTGTTGGTATTTTTTAAGGAGGTTTACAATGTTGTATAGCTGATTCTTAAATAAAGACATTTTTTTAAATCAGACTAATCAACATTTGGTCACAACTATATTTTTTATCCTTTAACATACAAGTAACTTATGATCACAAATATATTTTCGCCTTTAACATACATGTAACTTTGAAATACATTGTTTAAAAAAAAATCAAGACTACTTTCTGACAAAACATATATCTTTGATATGATTCAAATGATCCTCCATTCTTTAGTCAGTTTTTAAACACAGTAAACAAACATAACAGTTCATAATGACTGGCAGTATATTTTACTTACAAAATAAAGTGTACAAGGTAAAATTATTTAATGTTTTATTAGGTTATGGAGATCGTACAGATCCTATATGTAGTATGTTATCATTTTACCAGTTTATTGCTTCATGGGAAAATGACTTTGTTCAATTCAAATAAGATACTGTCTTCTAGTAAAAAGACATGACAAAAGTTGAGTTTCTATTTCACGAAGTTTTAAATGTTTTATGTCAATTATAATTTTATAAATGGACTAAACATTTGATCAAACACTGAGGTCACCGTTAAATTGTCCACCAATCTTGGAGTTTTAGATTGTATCTATTATAAAAGAAACTGATTTTCGATTTTTAAAATACATGCAATTCGTAAAATTCATTGATGTTAAAATGTTTGATTAAACAGTGTTAAGTACAATTAAATATATATAGATGTTTTAATTCTTTTCTATATCTATGGCCTAAACAGTAATATAATATGGTGCAACTTTTGGTTTCTGACCTCATAATGTATATTGATTCTCTTTCTTTTATTATTTCAACTAAAAAGGTCCTCGCCTATGAAGCATGATACAACAGAGAGAAGGTCGACAACAGAATATGACTGGCCTCAGCAACACCAAATAAATTTTGACCTAATATTCTTAGTCATTCAACGGTTGTAATCACGTCGTTTTATGTAACACTAAAGATTGATTAATTCCCCTATTTCAGCCCTTTATTTCACATCAGGAGAGATCAGAATCCTGAAATTCGATCCTTTCTACTTTACATCAATAGTAATGTGATATTTAGCCAGCTTAGTTTTAATGAAGTTTTGCTGAGTTAGCTCAGTGTTTCCCATTCCATGTAGTAAAAGCTAGAATGTTGGAAGCTATCAATATTTACTTCCATTTCCCAATACCAGTTACACGATATCTTACAACCTCACTTTTAAACTTTGAAAGTATCAAATTATCACCATTCACTTCTGTTATCCATGATATATTACAATCTTAATTTGATCAACTAAAAAAAGAGAAAAAAGAAGAATAAAAGGCCACTCGTTCCCTGTTCAGAAACGGTGGGAATAGAAATTACTGGAATTATGCTTTACCTGTCTTAGATTAAAGTATCATTGTTCTAAAATGTTACGAGATCAACCGGAACCAACTGCTTACAAACGACGACGAAGCAATATTACCATACCATTACACGGCTAAAATTGTTTTGTCGGAATGAAATACTGCTGTACATGTATGATATCAGTATATGCAACTATCCACATGTCTATCCTTTCTTTCTGCATGTTTCTTTCCTTAGAAAATCTAAAGATGTTTAAATAGTAGGACAAAAAACTGCAGTTTTACGATTTTTCATTTATATTAACCAAGTAGAGAAATCAAATTGCATTATTTTGATAGTATTAAGAATGGATAAAAAGAATACATTTAGATGATATTTTTCTAATAAAGATTACTGTATTCAAGAATCGGAATTGATATTTGATTATTAACATTATGTTCATGAAATCTTTGATTGTAAAAACAATAATCTGAATAGACATCTTTTCCCATATATACTGGACTGTTTGCAATATCAAATATATTTATTATAATTTACGAAAAGCCATTCAGTGCCCAGAAAGGTGTTTTTCAAATGTTAAAAACAGCTTGGTAATCTGTAATTCCGACTAATCCAACCCGTTTTAGCAACTTAGCTATCGTGTTAAACGACTAGTAGTGGGTAATTCGTTAGAATGACTTAGGTAATTTTCATAATGACTTTGCTAAGTTGTTATAAAGACGTTAGCTAACCATTATAACAACTTACCATACTCGTTATACCGAGTTAAGAGTTAAATAACAAAAGTTGTTATAACCAGTTAACTGATCTGGAGTTTAAATTTATTTATCAAGTTAAAAATTACATTGGCAATAATTATCTTTTCTCATGTTAAAAGTCTGAAATATTTTTCCTGACATAATTTTAGAAGAAAAAAAAACATTTGTAAATGTTAATTCAATATCGCACAAAATCTTAAGTTTTATGAACCGAAACACACAAAAAATATGCACACTGATTATTGCAAGATACAAAGTAATACACACTATAAAATAAATCATGTATTTATACATAATGCTGCGTTAAACTCTCTTGACTAATATACCAGTCTTTGTTAATACCATCACATTATGTAAGATTCAAAATCATTGAAACTTCAGATTTCACTTTACTTAAGGATAGATCTGTTACTTAAAAAAATTATTTTCATGTTTTTAATCTGATCTTTGGTCATTTCAAGTCTACCTGAGATAAGGGTAGAAACTAAATCAAACATGAACTTGGTTCGCGTATGCAGAATTCTTATTCACCCAATAAATTTTTTGTAATAAAGCAATTTCCTGCAATAGATGGTTTAATCTATTGAGATCGTTTAATAACATCAAAAACGTGTAATTCGATTCTTTTTTTGCTACTGTCAGTTACTCCGAAAGTTGTAGCAAGTACGATGTCAGTATAATTTTTGGGTGTGAACGTTTTGTGAGAAAATCGTTGACAAAATGACAGGAAATTTATCAGATTTACTGAGAAGCCATTCGCTGAAATAAATAATTTGATATGGATAGTCATATATCAAAACGTCATAGAAGCACCATGGAAGGGAATAAATCGATTATGAAAGACTTTATTTTCTGGACAAAAATCATACTTTGAAACATAACTCATTAATTTGTATTGGTACGCTTTTGCTGTTAGCAATTAATTATAAACAAATCAGTTTTCTAAATGTTATTAAAATTGTATACAGAATAACAAAATATTGCACATGATCCGGAGAAAAATACATCGCACAACAATTGAACATTTATCATTAACTGGTTGAAACTAATAACGTAACAAGTATTTGTACAGAGACTGAAATCGAAAGCTGTGGGTCATCATGAGTATTATTAAAGCCAAATTCGTGGTAGTACATACTACAGACGGCTTTTATCCAGACACATATAAACTTAAAAGTCGCACACACGGCTCTATAACAACGAACATATCACAAAATTTCCAACAAGTATTATCTAGGGAAAAAATCTTTGTTGGCATTCCAATGTTGTTCGATGACGGAATATTAGAAAAATCAACAACAATATCATTCCGCGCTTTGATTGGATGAGCAAAAGATTCGTCATTCAAGATAGTCCCAACTTCTAACGAAAACAACTTCCTTAATTCTAAAACACGCGATCCTGTAACACAGCACTAAATGGATCATGTGACACAACTTTGATTTGACCTGTAGTGGATTTATAATTTATTAAATTTCCTAAGGTTCAAGATGATTGTGACTCTTCTAGCAGTTTTTTGTACATTTGAGAATTTAGAAAACGTGGATAAGAATCTCGATGCATTAATGTGTATATTTGTAGCTGTGCTTCATCGAATGTATGCGGTGTAGGGTCAACCATATTCCTATTGATAACTTCTCGTACTCGGGAATCTAAGCTAACCTGTAAAGAAAAAAAATATTAGGTACTACATGTAACCAGAATAACTTGTTCATACTATGACGATCAAAAAGAAAATCAAGTAGCATGGAAAAGGTGAAAATTCATAATCACGAAAACAAAACAAAATTCTGCCGACCTTTTGAAGCTTACGACCACATTTTGCATTATAGCAGTTATGTAGAACATATTGATTGGCTTTTTGTATGAGACAGTATCATCTTAAAAGACATACAATTTTATTGTATTAATTTTCAAAAACATAACTTTATCAGTCTATCTTTTGGTGTTCTACAGTTGTCCTTTCAAAGAAGTCCGTGAACACGGTTAACCAAAGTCATTGCACATCCAGCATGTACAGTCTTTGCCTCATTTCAATAACTTTTATCCACATGACAATAGCAATTAAACAATATTTAACATATTTAATATCTGAACATGAATCCCAGAATTAATTCCTCAACAGAAAGGAAGGTAATATTACACACCACAACTTAATCTGGTATTGGTCTTTTCCAGTCTCAAGTATCAAGTCACATTAGTCAGCTGACAACTTTGTTTCAGAAACAAAAGCTAACGTTTTTCACTGTTTACAGTGTGAGAATAAAAATATCTTCAAAGATAATTCCATGGTATACCTAGAAATTATCTAGTGAGAGTATGATGAGACAGCAAGATTACATATGTTTGTATTCCTAACTCACACAGGAATAATTTCCTAGAATATAACAGCAAATTTTATAATACAAAATGAACATTCTTTAATATTTGAAAAGTCTTCAACATACTTTTCTTAAAAATTAGAGAGAAAGTGCACATTGCAGTAATACATTACCTCTTTGGGTGAAAGTATAGATATATAATCTTCATATATTAATCTAGCTTTTTCTTCTACTATTTCTGGATTTTCTTCTTTCTTAAGATCCTCGCATGCTAGCCAGAATAATATATTTTCTTCACTATATTCTGACTTCAAAAATTCCCTAAATGTCCTTCGCCCACCTGTTAAGAAAAACAAAGTACATCGATGAAGGTTATTCCAGAAACACGTGTCGTGCGCACTACAATTGGTATCATACGTTTATATATATATGTAACTGACCTGTTTGATGATGTAGAAGTTTTCGATTTAAAGTGTTTTATTCTTCTTTTTTATGGTAAACCCTGGTACAATACTGAACAATTTCTTTAACTGTGATATGTGGTCACTGGCTATGTAAGAGCTCAAGAATATAAGTTTTCTGCTGGAACTTCACATTCACAAGTAGATTTGCATGTCACTGTCCCATGCTGACGCTTATACTTTAAATAAAACTCGTATCCTGAGCGTACTTGCTTTTAGTTTATTTCTCATAGTACAGAAAGTCAGTTAGCATAAATTATTAAACTGTAGACCCTCACAGACTCTGAAGGCTTTGTTTTCACTTATTTGATTCTCATTGTCACAGTGATACGTGTTAAATAATACTGCCTTTTCTTGATGATTCAGTGTCACAAAGATGCTTGATATCTCATTACTGGTTCTCAAGATTTTTATATGGTCCCCTTTGTGTTAAACTGTTGACCCCATGGCCTATATTTATACAAATGTGATCTTCCATATCAGGATGATGCTTCATGCTGCATAGTATGATATGTTTTATTGTTGATTCTTAAGAAGAAAGCTTTTAGAGATATAATAAATACAACTCTTTTTGGAGTCCCTCTTGTTCCCTGGATAACTTCGTTCCCAAAAAAAAGTCTTTTCTACCAAGCTCAAACCCGTAATTACTTTTTAATCGATCACTGATTTCAGAGGAGGGGATGAAAAAATGAGACAGAAAAACAAATAACGAGGGCGCATGATAGACGCAAAGTGATGGCAATAACTTACACGACCCTATGGGTTAAATGAACTAAAAAACAAACAAAACTTAAAAAAAAACATCATATACTGTCTTTTTTTTTTTTTTTTTTGGTGTGGGTGTTGTTGATTTGTTTTTGGGACGAACGTATCAAATAC
>JAOXYI010000001.1:3598083-3608255 GCA_028566495.1 Lithophaga antillarum
ATTTATAAAAGTAGCTTTTCTTTGTTGTGACTAAAATGGCTATAGAAAAAAATGATGTATTAAAGGCGCAATTACATAGAAATCAGGCGAATGATTAAGGTAGAGAAAGCATATATTGTATTATAATAAATAAATGTTAAGGTATAAAATGATTGACGTCATATGTGGTAGAAAAAAATAACAAAGTGAAACATTCGTTATTATTAATAATTATCACTAATGGAATTTCTCTTCACACCTGTTACATCCCCTGGATTCATCAATTGTATAGTGGATATAACTCAAATTGATGGAGCAAAAATTATAGTCAAAATGTGTTTCCTTTGAATTATTCATGTTTTGAATGTCTGTAAAGGTTCCGGAGGGTGTAAAACTGGGAGGGATAAAATTGCCTCATATCTGACAGGAAGGGTTCATATATTTTAGAAGCAAAATTGAAACAGAGGCCATCTGTTTTCGAATTTTAACAAATATAGCTAACGATATATTGCTTGACTTTAAGACACCAGAAAAATACACGTAACGAAGGAAATGCTGCATGTGCAAGTATAAGGCATAGATGCTAACGATATACTAATTTGCTTTATTCGTTACAAATAAAGAACAAAAACTAGATTTCTTCAAATATACTTGTCAGAAATAAATTTATAAACGACAAATTTGCTATATTCGTGTAAAATAAAGGAAAGAGTATAATTCTTTAAAAATAAAGAAGTGAAAAATGGTAATTATGATGCATATATGCTCGTATCCGCACAATTAAAGAATTGCTGATTTTTTTAGTTTAGGTGTAAAACGTCAAACCTTTATTCCTCATCTGCAAAAATAGTTACATGTAAATAAAATAATGACATAAAAAGCAAGTGTAGTTTAAAGTACCAACGAAAAATCGCCCATTCAAAATTCACCAAGTGATGGACTAAATACACAGTCAAAACAAACAAACGGAAAAAATATTGAAATTGTAAAGTTAAAACCATGCACACTATAAGGTTAACTTTTACAATAAGCAATTAAATTTTGAAAACGATTATATATTATAATAATTTTAGTGCAGGATGCTATAGGTAATTTATTGTTCTACATTAGCATAATATCGACGAAGTGTTACTGTGGCGCGTCCAAAATCTTGGGCTGACGTCGACATATATTCAAAACACAATATAGCAAGTTAATCCTATTCTAATGCAAAGACAAATACGTACGAAATTAACATTTAACATTGCAGGAAACGTCGTCTGCGACTATTCGTCAGGTACATAGATTGTATATTTTACCCACTTCATTTGTCAGAGTCATCCAATCAAAATCGACGTCACATATATATGTTGTTGCATGGAAATTCAACTTTATAGAGTGTTCAAGGAATCAGTTCGGAAATTATCTGACGAGGACTTTGTACATTTTGTACGTGAACGCTTCTTATCTCAAATAAATAGCAGATAATGCAAATAGCCAATTGCTAAAACCCACAGAAATCAGGTGCGAACAAACAATAAAGTGTTGACACAAACTTCATGAATGTTGTATTCCTAGTTGCTTTGATACAGGCTAATTCTGCATCTCCTTTCGCTTGAATTGAATGTCTGTCGTTATGTTCGATATATTTAATGAAACTGTGTAGTTTCTTGAACTTTGTTGAATATTGAATGAAGAACAATTTTTTTGTGTATTCATATCAAATTACTAGTAAGGTATTTTGTAAAATTAATGCTTATTTTCTAGATCTGAAAATGAGGACAAATCAGGCATCAGAACGTCATAATTCTCACTAGCAGATGTTGTATTTAAGTACGTAACATTTAAACATTTATCAGTAGATCTACAATTACCGTTTTGCATAAAATTACAAAATATGTTTATTTGTTACATAACTGATAACACTAGATTGAATTTTTTGTGTTATTATGATTTTCTTTCTGGTTTTAGAAAGTTATATGAACAAATTTGCCCTGAATACGATACTGAAACTAAACACGTCAATTTTGAACAATGATTCTTTGGGATATGATAAATCATGTTATAGAAATAAGATAATAAATCATATATCTGTCATACGTATTAAGGACTGGGTACATTTAAAATTTATGTCATATACAAAGATAAAATTTCAAGGTAGGAATTCACCATTTAGCAAATGAAAAAGAATCCGTCCTTTCCAAGTGAAAGGAATCTCTGTGAAGCCTGTCTTTACTTGAAACATTATTCCTAAAATTTCACCATCCCCACAGCTTGTAGTTAAATTGTTTCCACATTGTATCAAATTATATAGCTTCATATTTTCTACATATTCGGTAACGCAACATTGTTCGCTTTTATACCTTTAACAATGTAATAGTTTTTTAGTTATAAATGTGGCATATATTAAATAAATTTAATAACAATATTGTATACTATTTCATCCACTAATTTTGAGATTTGTTTACCAAAAAAAGAAAACGAAATATGTGAAAGCATGTCACTAATGCATTTAACTATGTGAATTTCATTCTTGATATATTCACATGAAAACTGAGACCTTTGTATGAAACTTAGAACAAAAATAGTTGATTTTTCATACAAAAAAATCCCATACTTTATGAAAAAAAAAGAAAGAAAAAAAAAGAAAAGAAAAAAAGGAAATTGTAACATTTCTACATATATTCTCATTAATATTCCAACAATTAATAATTATTCGCTTACCTGCTATCTCAACTCAAATTCAATAAAATGTATATTAGCATAAACACATTTATATACAAACATTATTGAATAATACATACAACCGTACTATTTTTGTTAAATATAAAATTAGTAAGTACAAAAATTTTAAATTACTTTATGACACTGTGAATATTAAATGTCCATATGTTGCCGTGTATCATCTGCCCATTTTCGTGCGACATTTAACTGATTTATTGAAGTTGACTCAATGGTATGTTTCTCTAGCCATCGGCTATTCTACTCCAACACGAAATGAAACTGTAATAACAGGCCATAAAATACTTTACCCGTGCGCCCTGTAAAAACAAATTGAAATTATACTTGTTATCAATTTTTAAAACGCATGATGATTTTAACATCGTTTAGCAAATCATAAATTTGCAGAAATTTTCTGCTTAAAGCGCATCTTTGACGTTGATCGTGATGGATTCGATATGACAGGCGGAGAATAAAACGCACTTCCTTACCAATGTTATTCCACATGACAAGTTTTTTTGATTGGTCGATTTTATGGTTTGAAATTTGGTAATAATTTGTGTCTTTGTTTTGTTTCTTTAACTAATATTTTCACACATATTTTTCATTTTCCCCGATGACTCTTTTCATTCAGGGAAAGCAAATGTGCTAATGATTTGGTAGGCCAACATTCAAATGAAATAAGGTTGTATATGGCTTCTTGCCTAGGGTCTGATGTGCAACTACATGTAATCCTGGTAATATATGTAACTCGACTGAAAAGTTTAATTCTGGACAAATTTAATTTTCGTACGCTTGAAAAAAAAGATTATCTACCTGAGTGGGTAAAAACGAAGACTCCAGTATTAGTGTAAACGTAGTATTTTAGAAGAGGATAATTTTCGTTCATTTCGCATTCGCAAAAAAAACGAGATTTGTTTTTAATTTACAACAATTTATGCAATACGTTAAAACATTGACATGGCAAAAATTAGTCCAAGTCGAAATTTATCAACACGAAATTTATATTGTGCAAAAGTAGCCACAGTCTGTATCCAGTTTAAGAAAAAATAAATAATTACAATATTGCAAGACGGATTTTGTATCATTTTTGCAATATTACTGCATTTTCTTTTTAGCTCTGCTCTGTTGTATAAACAAGTTGTTTCAGTTACTATAATATATTTTTCCTTCATCATTCATTTAAAGCTGGTGTTTTTTTGTTTATTCCAATTTTCTTTATATGTAACATAATTTTCTCTTTTTTCTTTTCCTTTCTTAAAACTTGAAGAATAGTGCAATTGGAGTAATATCTAAATGCACAGGGAGGGGGGTATCAGTTGAATGATTAGTTTATCCAATAAAAACGTTTTAACGATATGTAAAGGCAATTTAGCGATTTTGTTTTGAATATACGCACAATATTCGTGTTTCAATTTAAAAAATGTTTTTATGCATGGATTCCATTACTGATGAAACCAAAACCATCAAGGAAATTCACATTTTTTTTATTTCCAAGAAAGTTGTATAAAGTTTTTTTTTATGCTGACTAAAATGTACATCCAAATCAGAGACATATAATACAAGGGTATTATACGTCTATCCAAATCTATCCATTGCTTCGGTAACTGAATAAGACAATATATAGAACGTATATTTTATAAACCATAACTTCTGCACTGTTGATTGAATAATTCATTCTTAATTGATCATATTTACGTTGTACTGTTTACCCCAAAACAAAACTGAGAATGTAAACCTATACATATACGGATGCTAGGATTCAGTAAAATATATCTAAAGTCTACATATGTTTGCTGTAAGTTTCTCCTTTCTGTGGAGTTTTTTTTTTTTTTTTAATTTATTTATTTATTTATTTTCTTATTTGAAAATGATTGTAAATGAAGTACATGTACATTTTGCATCATATCAAAAAAAAAAAAAAAAAAAAAATGAATGTCAACAATCCAACCAAATACAAGAAGGTCGTGCAAATAAAGCATCGACTTCACCACAATATCTCAGAAACCAAAAAATAAAAAAAGACAAAAGACAAACAACCGATGAAAATCCAGACCCCTGGCTTGGAACATGACTTATTTAGCCATTATATGATGTATATCGCCTTATTTATCCATCCATCTAGTAAATCATATTTTAACAGATTAACTAAGTTTGCTGTCTGTCTTGCTTGCAGATTTTAAAAATCATTTTCATTATTTCCTGCCCCCTTTTCTGGTTATTTTCACAAATTTTATTGTAAATTATTATTTTTTGTGCAAATAAGTTTATCTCAAAATAAAAAAGAAAACACATTTTTAATAAATAATAAACATATAGAAACAGCTCGGATGTCAAGAAACAGTCCTTTGCTATAGAAACATTTAAATTTTATAACTGATGTAAAAGCTTTAAAATCTGTTAATAAATTTCAAATAAAATTGAACCAAGTTGTTGATTGTCAATTAAAAGGACTGAATAAAACGCAATACAGCGATTAAGAAGTCAGATCGGAGGTTTGACTTGTCACTTTAACCAAACATTCACGGAAGATAATTGTTTACAAATCAAACATAATTTTCTTTCGTTATTTTCCAATCGATGGGTTTGGTCTTTTCATGTCTTAGCCAATAGAACACTGTCGATTTTATTGAAAGAAAATAAAGTCACATGTTTTATGAATAATCAGCAAACTGTGGTTAATGGGGCGGTGCTTTCTGGGCGGGTAACATTTGTAAAAAATCAAATACCACAAGACAGTGCATCAATTATCACAATATTAGTTGTCTTTGTTACCGCAACACATCTTTCTAGACAGAAACAGTTCTTCAGTGGTGCTTGTTCCAAAATACAGTATGAGTTCTGATGATGAAAAAAGTGACTCTGCACAAAATTCTATATTTATGAGAGCTTCAGATCGCTATCCTAGAACTCCAAAATGTGCAAGATGCCGTAATCATGGTGTTGTCTCGGCATTAAAAGGACATAAACGGTACTGTAGATGGCGGGATTGTGTCTGTGCCAAATGTACATTGATAGCTGAAAGACAGAGGGTCATGGCTGCCCAAGTTGCACTAAGAAGACAGCAAGCCCAAGAAGAAAATGAAGCAAGAGAATTAGGAATGTTATATGGACCTACGGGACTCTTACAATTAAACCCAGAAACGATAAGCATGTTCCCAGACGCAAAGAAATACCAACCTCCCGTCAACAATGAAGAAATTCCTGGTGAGTAATATTTTCAGTAAAAAACAATATTTGTAATTAATTCGATTTGACAAAAAAGAAATAATGGAAGTAAGTACATTCTGTAATATATCTGGTATTAGAGGACTAAGGAAAATATAAAGCTATATCGAAACCTGCAAAACTGTATCAGTGTATATTTGTTTAGAACTTCTTCATTCAGCTAAATGTTAAGAATTAAACTTATCTTTAGCAGCTGTACTAATAATATCACAAGCCTTTGGTAAGTGAAGGTTATTCCAGAAACACGTGTCGTGCGCACTGAAATTGGTATCATACGTTTATTTACTGATTCGGAAGTCAGTTCATGTACACGTTATTTATGTAGCTGCATGTTTGAAAACTGACAAATACCATGTACATAATAAAGTAGTCAATATCACAAAATACTGCTTTATGTTACTATTTAAAAACGCACAGAGAAAAACAAATTGTATCTGTACAGTATTAACCTCCACTTCAACAAACCTTTAAATCCTTGTGGGAGGACATATATATGTCATCCATACATGTAATCGAAAATACAGCATGGGAGTTCGGGATAATATAGTTATAAAGCAAATTATTTATTTTTGTCATCATTTGCCAATTTTTGAACCAGTGACAACAAAATCACCAGTAAAACATTTCATTTGCTTTGATGACATTTATTTATATAGATATCAGTTTAATATAGAACTCTTCGTTGACGTAAGCAGTGCAATAAACAGTTGAAAAGCAATTTTTATTTCTCTCCTTAATGAATTCACTTGCATTTCACTTTCCTTAACCTCGTTCACTGATTTCCCATTTTTTCATTTAAGAAGGAACACTTAAATTTTAAAATTATTAAAAAGAAAGACAACAGAA
The DNA here is from genome assembly GCA_028566495.1 of Lithophaga antillarum. NCBI lineage: Eukaryota > Metazoa > Mollusca > Bivalvia > Mytilida > Mytilidae > Lithophaga > Lithophaga antillarum. The sequence continues at coordinate 3,604,837 of JAOXYI010000001.1, forward strand.
AAGGCCAATTATGAAGGACATCAAAACAAAGTGTACCAACAACCACTTTAAAAACAACAGAACTTTTAAAATCTCTTTTCATCATTCTTTTTCGACTCTCATAAATATATATATACTTATACTATACAAGCATGCATATTTTAATCTATTAGTTTACTGCGCTTATTTAAATATTAATTTTCATAATTACTTTCTATGTACAATAATGTCCACAAAAAATCAGCAATACATTTTATATTTATTTTCTAAACATGAAATCGATATTCCGCATTGTTTTAAACATTAATATGACAATTTTCTTTAGTATTTTTTAATACAACATTTAATACTGTTTATGAACTTGTATAATAAACTAACTATTGCTATTTCTTTCAAAATGTTTTATTTTCAATATATAATACATTAAGTTTATTTACAGACATGTAAGCTATTCGAATTCTGATTTTTAAATCCCAAATGTATATTAGCACTGTTAATTGATCTTAGCATAGATGTATCTATGATCTTAGCAACTGTCACAAGCGAATATTCCTGGGTTTCATTTTTGCTAATATACATGGATGCAATATTTTTGTTTGTTAACACTTAATTATACAAAACAATACTACCTATGAAGATCGTGTTTGTTACTTCAATAGCACGTAAAAATTTAATAAGCAATATACGAGATTTAATAATTTACTACAAATGAAAAATAATGAAATCAAATCCTCTATTTTATAAAAGCATTACTTTAATGTACAGCCACTAGGATAGAATCCCCTGCTTAACTTTTAAGATTAAAAAATCGACAGATATTAAATGTACTTTTAACAAATCTAACACCATATACATTCCTTTTAAAGTAAAATATTTCTGATCAGTTCATTTTAAGTTGCTCAGATGTACACGAATTTCTCAGCTTAATAACTTTGTCGGTTTCTCTTTTGTCTTTTTTTAACTGTCTAATTAAAATATTCAAATAGTTTTTTCTTCTCAGAATTCTAAAGAACCAAACAACCCCAGCTATGCGACATCAAAATTTTAGTACAGTTATTTATTTTAAACGCAAAAACATGTTTTAATTTGCTGAAAGGTCGACAAATGTTAAAGCAGTGGCAACAACCTTTTATTCCTATTATCTATAGAAGTGTAAAGATTTCCGCAATGGCTATTTAACAAACAAAATACAATGTCTTATCAGTAAAACCTTTTTAAAAAGAAACAATTTATTTGTGAAAACATAATCAGATTGCTACAAAATTTCACAATATTGTAATGGGAGTCGCTGTCATGTCGAAGGACATACTGTAATCCTATAGTTCTAAATACAATGTTGTTGTAACGAGAAACCGTTCGGTTTCAAATTATAACATTGTATACCTTGTATATTTTCTGTATTTCTATTGCACTCATTAAAGGTATCAAATATCCTTAAAGGGTGAAAATGAAGTTTTTAATCGAATGAATAAGTTTAAATAGTTTGTATTTTTTCATAAGAGACGGTCTGACTCTCTAACGGATTCACTTCGCTTGTTTTTAAAGTGAGAGTAAAAAATTATATCTCACTCGGTGCACTTCTATTGTTGGTCTAGAAAATACATTTAATTAGAGATAACACGATTGTAACACTCTCTTTCAATATTAAAATTTTTGTAAAAAAGAACCAGTCGAACACCAGCAGTGAAGGAGTTGGCTTTACAAATCTGATATATCAGATAAACACCTTTGTATGATTGTTCAAATGAAGGCCCTTTTGTTCTTGGTCATATTCAATTCTTTAAACAATATGTTCAAAGAGTTAAATATTGACTTTTGTTGAACGAAACACTGCACCATCAGTTTAATCTAAGCGAAAGTGGCTCATGATTCTGTTTATTAAACCATATCAATATAGATGAGTGGGTTATTAATCGAAACCAGATTAATATTCAACAGAAGACTTAAGAAAACAAACTATTTTGAAGTCTTGTTTTGAAATTTAATCTCTTATTATAATATACAAAAAGGAATTCGATTTGATAATATGAAGTTGATATCCTTCGTTCTGTTAGTTCATTTTGAGACAGGATACAGAAGAGATCACAATTTGTTAAACGTCTAAAATATAATGAAGTATATTACAAATAAATTTCGCGGACGACCTCCAGTTATCGGTATATGAACACAAAACTATATATATATGTTGCTTTCTGACTGGATCTGTATTGGTAGTCAGATTTAAAAACGAAAGTTTCAAATCTTTTAACTGAGATCAACCCTTAATTTTACAATGCACATATGTACTCTGCTAAATGTCACACACCACACACATCGGTATAGAAATTGTTAAGTCATTCAGAATAATGATAATGGTCATAATTTCATGTAAAATGATAAATGTCTATTGACAATGTTTCAGATCAAACAATTGTTGCCTTACAATTCCCAGTGAGGCAATTATGACGGAAATGGGTGTTTTATATTGGTTTAGTGTTACGTTTTATATTATTTAATTTCATTGAATAAGAATGATACACTAAAAAAGGGACTGTGAATAGTTATAGACTCAAACCAATAACAGTAAAAATAATTTCCATTGATTAATTTTATTCAGTAATTTTTTATTGAGACTTACACCGGATAAGGTTTCAAGAAAACTCGGTAAATATCAACACAGGACGCGTACAAACAGAAATCAAAGACCCGGAATATTGCTTTTTTAGCAATTTTTCTCTATCTAATATCCTAACAATTACTTTTTCCAAAATTAATGAATTGTTTCCTTTTATTTCAGCCAAAAGACCTAGACTAGAGAAAGACGGAACCCATTCTCCGGTTGGAAATTCACCTTCATCATCACCAGAAATGAACGATTCCTCACGATCATCACCCGGAAATTACCGACATTCACCAGTACCATCACCTAAATCTTACGATCCTCCAAGTCCATCAACAGACCCGTCATTACGTAAATCAAACGAAGAAATGAACAATTTAAATTCTTTGAGCATGTTATGTCGTATATTTCCTCACATGAAACGTAGTGTTTTACAGTTAATTTTACAAGGATGTGGTGGTAATATGGTACAATCAATAGAACAAGTGCTTAGTAATCACTGTGCTGAACAAAGTGACAGTAGTAATATACCTGTACCAAATCCAGTAATGTCACCATTGTCATCATCGTTAGGGGGAGCAACTTTCAAATCCGCATTTTCACCGATCTCAACGTTAGCAAACGCTGCCTCGTTAAACGCCATGAGATATGCCTGGGGAGGAATCGGTGGCCGTGGACTTGCATTAGCTATGCCCTACCCGCCAATGTTGCCAGGCTTAAGTGTTGGTGCTAACTATTCAAGCTTTGATGGGCTCCCTAACAATGGTACAAAACCGTTTCATTACAGCATGTACCCTTGTTGTCCAACCAAACCGTTCGCTCAGTCACCAGCAGACAAATC
>JAOXYI010000001.1:3654970-3669857 GCA_028566495.1 Lithophaga antillarum
GGGGGAGTTTATTTGGTTTTGGGGGATTTGTAACCCCTCCCTCTATGCGCGCAAAATTTCAGGTAATGTGTTAAAAAAATTCTAGGCTGGCTCTAGGTAAAAAACTATTTCCAGCTCCAAACATTTCCGACAAAACTAATCAGGATCATTTTTTTCTCTAGTCAGTCCTCTCTGCACTCCTTGAAAATAAAACGATTCTTCCCTAATTTACATGGGCCTGGCGATATGAACTAAAACTCAATGTTATCTGTGTTGCATTTTGACTGCACAATTTACTTTAAGTGTACAAAACACTCTAAAATATCACATACAGAACGAAAATAGTTTCAATATTTATAGTAAAGTATCATTCTCTGTCCTTAGTCACGTAATTTTAGTGATGGGGTAGTGTTCATTTAAATAAATAAAGAGGTGTCATAAAGCGACGCTGTTGGTCTTTAATTGTTGCACATTTGCAATTAGTATTTGTTTAAAGAGATCACCTACATGACAGTAAATGACAACTATACAATGCTAATTCTACGTACGAGAGCACCAGAGTCATTAAAATGTTTGCACAGTTGGTTTAAATGCGCTCTTTTTTACAATTAGACACACGTTAAGTGTCTATTTTAATCAGATTCAAGTGTTTGCTTTTAGTGAAAAACTTCTGAATACACGTCTGGGGCTGAGCTGTAACTGGCGTTAATAGTCAAAATGATTCGATAATTTATCGAATGGAATACGTCCTAAGCTTTATACCCGTTTTACGTGAATAGGAAACAGTTAGTCACTTTGAACCAGTTTCTGATATAACGAAGCAATTTTTACTTTGTCAAACATACGAACCTCCCACATGTACGAGTTATCGTCGTTGGTTTTCACTTCGCTTGTGTTCACTGTTCTTCCCTTGAACGGTCCAAACTTAGTTCCTCGTGATATCACAGTTGTTGCACAGAAAACTCCATAATGTATGGTTCCAGCGAACAATGTTTGGAAAATTGACAGCCCTGAAAGAAGAAATTAAAAAAGAAAAAATATAGTGAACGGCAAAAACATAACCCAGATAATTCCATCAGGGTTTCCTACTTCCGTCTGACCATGTTGCTGCGGGTGACAAATTCTCCAGTAAGAAATTCTGCCAATACAAAATAAATTCTGGAAATCATTGAAATATTAAGCCACGCAACGCATACACTATGTATATAACAATGCGAAATAATTCATTACTCATTTTGATACAGACTATATCGATTGGATTTGTCTGCAACAAAATACTGAAAAAATGGACATGGATTATACATCTAGCCTAATTTCTGAACTTGGTTAGCATAGGTGACATTTACCAAGTGGAGATGTTCTATCATATCAAATACATATCTCATTATGTCTACAAACATTCTGCAAGGTTCTAAGTGTCTGATTTAAATATATTGGAGTTGATTACTCAAACTTCATGGTCTGTAAATATCACAATATATAGCTGAAAAATTGCCTGAAAGTGACGATAAACCCAACAAGTAACCAGGCATCTGCAAACATGCTGCAAAGGTTAAAACTAGAAGATTATTTGATTACACAACACACACATACATGTATCCTCTATAAATCATATTGCTCTGTTTTCCTGAAAAATAACCAGGTTCAACATCCCAGAATTCTGTGAAAATTCTCTAATGTTTGTATTATATCAAATGCGCATAATCACAATGTCTACAGATGTACTGCAATAATTCAAAGATCTGGTTTAAATTTAAAAATTTTGTAGATCGTATTGCTGTACATGCGGTTTCCAGAAAATTTTTCTAAAGTCAAAATCCCAGAATTCTAACAAAAAAAATAATAATTTATAAATAAAATTAAAAAAAAAATAAATAAAGTAAAATAAAAAAGTTTCTCAAATACTTATACAACAAAATTTAAAGTTTGCTGAAAAATTATAGAAGACGTTGATTTCATAAAACTGCTACCCCTTTACACTATATTATAATGCTATTCTTTCCTATTACAAGCGCCCAGAATTCTGTGAAGAAGTCATTAAATGCTTGTGTAATATTACATGCATATCGTTATTATGTCTGCAAACACCCTGCATAGACCAGAACCTTTTGGAGGAATTAACTACGCAAAACATGTACCTTTACCTAATCCTCAAATGAAACGTATAAGACAAAATGCATATTTATATTTCAAGTAATTTCACTGATTTTTGCTGAAAGACGAGTAGCTGATTGCATTAAACATTTACTCTGCAAAAATAGATACTATAGTAAACAAAACATATAATGTTGAACATGCCAAAACAACATGTTAAAATCCATCAAATACTTGTATTATGATAGTTTCTGAAAAGTTTCAAAGCTAGGATGAGCTGTTAACATAAAGCACATAACATGCCAAACGAATTTTGTTCATAGATCAATCTATTGTGTGATAATACGTCGATGCCTATATATGTGCTACACATGAAAAGCCTTCAAGTATCTTTAAAACGTGCTTCAAAATACGATGATGATGATGAAGAAAAACACGTATCCATCCTTCGGAAATAATATACAAGTGAAACATATATATTTTAATCTTTCATCGCAGAGGGAGAATGGCATGAAAAAGAATAATTATACATACTCGCAAAACTTGTCTTTCTATATATTCTGGTTCTTCTGGAAACACACAGACGGATTAAGATCGTAAAATTTTAAAAGAATTCACATAATATATGAAAAGTATATCTACAGGATTGTTTTTTTAATTCTGTACAGAATGTACTATCTCTTATAGAGTTATGAAATCATAAATACCTTCTGGTACCTCCAAACCAGAGAGATCCAATGGTTTAATGTTAGGAACAGAGGGTGAAGTTTCTGTTCTTGCTGAACTGCTTCCGGTTAAGATGCGGTCTATACCTGAAAGTGTAAATAGCATTTATGTCCATTTTTAGTGTTTCTGAACTTTGTGATCATTTTGAAATTCGATGTAGATAGCGTTTTTATTTTTCTTTGTGATGGAAACTGTGTTTCTATATACAATAGTTATTTTCTTTAATGTCAAGAGAGTTTTAAGATGGGAATTGCTTTGCTCTGTGGGAACGCAAAGACTTGCAAATACATACCCTGACCGCTCAACACACGTACTGAATATTGTGCAAAATGAATGTCAAATTCTATATGAAAATCATCAGAAAAAAAAAGAAAAAAAAACGCATGTTGCCTTCAAATTCATTGTCCATCATCTCCTCTACACTTTCTCTTTAATTACTAAAATGTCAGCAAATTTCTGCTGATCATATACAGAAGTTGTGGTAGTTCATATTCAAATTTATATATTTTCTGCAATTATGAACGTCATCTTTATTAAGTTTGCCCTATAGTTATAGGTCGTCGGTCTAATGAAAGTCCCGTACTTCTATCTGATGGTGTTTAATTCTACTTGATATTACAGTTTATTGGATTATGGTGTTAGGAAACGTTCAGCAGGGATCTTCTATTGACTTTATAAGATTCCAAGAATATGAGCCAACTTTTCAAGTGGACTAAATATGATAAATACATTGCTTTGTTCCTTGCAATCAAATTTCCGAAATCTTCTGTGAAAGAAGTAAGAAAATTATCAACTCCTTAAATAGTGCGCATGTGTCAAAAGTCATAGAAATAATCCTCTTGTGTATTGGGTTGTGCATTTTGATTACTGATTGTGTAAACATAGTCACGTTAATTCGATAATAAAGGCTCTCTAAAGACGTGATTTGTTGTTCATTTCTGTCCCTAAAGTACTAGTCTATTTACAAAATTACGATAGTCTTGGTAGAATTAAATTATCTAGAATTTGTTCAGTTTTAAGAAATGTTAAAAAGTGTCAATGGAACGGAATTTTGGGTTGAACTTCAAACTTCATTTAAAGTACAAAAAAAAGAAATTTAAAAATGAACAAAAAATAGAACAGTTTTGTAAAAACATTTACATAAAACTGCTGTTTTGTGATATAATCGAAAGACCAGTTATAGCGCAAATTCAGTCTGATCAGTCTTGATCCAATTTCGAGACCAGCAAGTTCTAAGACTTGTTAAATTATGAAATATGACGTAGCGTCTCGCAAATTTCTTACTGTGGGTCTAAATTTCATTATATTAGACGTTCAAACAATGATTATTATTTCAAGGTATTTCTGAGACATGCTACAGGTATTTCTATACTAAGTATGCCTGTCAATATTTCTACAGAGAAAATGAAATAAAAATATTTTCTTGAATAGGGGAATAGTACCTGCTTTAAAATCCCTGTTTTTAAACACGCTGTTTAAGGGATAAGTCAACAAAAGGCATGGATACTCTCTTAATGCGATAGAGATTTTAAAAGATCTATATGACTATGTGCAAAAATTTAGATTTGGTTTTAATCCTTTGTTTTTTCAATACCAACCACCCGAGGCAAAGAAAGTTATGCCGTTAGCCAATCAGAAAGCACGAAACAATGCCTACAACATTTTGTCCAACAGAAATTCGTCACCCAAGCAGGGGTCATCTTCTTTATTTTTCAAACTTATTTTTACAAATGATTGATTAGAAAAACAGATTATGGTGTATGACAGTATTAAGAGGAAACTATATTAGGTTTACATTAATTACCTACGTACTTATCCTTTGTGGATTTGTCGTAATTCCAAATAAGTTAATCAAATGGTTTTCAGTTATTGTCGGCGTCTTAAACCACTAGCTTTCAAGTATAATCCTGTAAATAAGGATTAAATGGGCAAGAAAATGTTATTGTACTCCATTCAAATGTAGTCATATAAAACTGGATCAAATTTATAATTATTTAAAAGTGTCAATTAGAAGACTAAAGATCAAAAATCACAAACGTTTGTTTTACTAGGTGTCTGGCACAAAGATATACAAGCTAAAGTAAACTAAAGAAGAGCGAGAAATACAGCCTCTTTTTTTTTACGTAAACGTTAAGTCAAAAACGAAAATGGTTGGACTTTTACCTTTGATTTCAAAGATGAACAGTGTATAAAGAAAGCAAGTAAAATTGCCAACATTTATGGTGCATATATGGTCGAACCATTTCACACACACACACACACACACACACACACACACAAATAAATAAAACGGGGTATATGACTCGAGCATGATAAGGTCAATAATTACTATTGTAAATCTTTTGCATTTTGAAAACGTTGTCTTCACATTTATTTAGTGATAGGTTTTAAAATGGCATTAAACAGTAAAATAAAAAACTGCATCAAAATTGGATGAAAAAAGATTTTTTTTGTATATCACGGTAAATGAAAATAGGTGTTTTGACCCCTTACATTTCAAAACAGTAAGACTTTCGTACATCTGTTGACACATTACCGAAAGGTTTTGCAGCAAGGAATTAAAAAACTGTGTCAGAATTGAATACATGTATTGGTAAGGTATTTTCATTCTATTTTCAAACACACTATTTCATTCATATATTAGCAGATCTTACCACTACAGTTATCAAGACTGTGGTCAAACGGGCCAATTTTCGATTGTCATAAGAAATCATTGACAAGGTATTGTGTCCACATCTCGGGTTCGCTGTAACTGAATTCAGTAAGTTCTACTGTCGACTTACTGTGGTCGTATCATGTCCCATGTACAGAGCCCTTTATCTTAGTTTAACAAAAATTGCAATGACGGTTGGACTCAAACTGGAAATATAAAGTTAGATACTCCCGAGTAATGTTACTTATTGATAACTTTGTTAAAAAGCTTGAATTCTGTTGCAATTATTCATAAATTTATTTATTTATTTATTGGCCTGTGGAGCACTCCTGAAAAGCAGTTAAAATACTTCTTTTCCTCTAACCTCTTCGTTATGCCCATCGCGTTACAGGTCTTCAAATTTCTAATTCAAAAAATACTTTTGAAGCAAACGGCAAGTTATCAGCTAATTTTTAGCCACCGTACTGAGATCGAATGAAATACGATAAAACGAAATAAAATAAAAATGTCACACTTTGTAAAAAATTTATATTACCAATATCAAGAAGCTAATATACCTCCATAGTTACATCAAATTAGGACATTTTTTTTAAACCGAAATTCATTAATTGCTTCCTTAAAATAAAATTTTAACACAGCGGGCCACCTTCACTTAAGTAGGGTTGTTTACATTTTGTTTTCACTGGCATGGGAACAATTGACTTATAAGTATCCGTAAATGTAATTGCGACTTTCCAGGTAAAGGACTTTTTTTACCAAAATAAACAAGAATACTAAATAAATAAATAAAGACAGAAATAAATAAAATTGCAAATAATTTTCTTTTGCAGTTTGTACACTCTTGGCCACTGCCATGAAAGATGAAAATACAACACAGTACTTTATCATCCTGTCCTAATGGTTGAATATCTCTGTGGTTTCAATTTAAATAGCTAAAAGACCTTCAAGCATTTTCTCACATCTGTCATAATTGTAATATGAATAAATCTGTAAAGAATGTTTCAATTTTGGAAAATGACAACTTTAATTTTAGGTTTTCATTATTTCAATGTTTATTTTCCCGTATAATCAGATGGGTTAAGCGTATTTACTTATACAATATACTAAGTTTACGAGCCCGGAGGTTTTTATTGAATAGTACTTTTTACATTGGCGTAAACGGGACTTACAATTTATAGTTTGTTCATTTTTTGCTATTTTAATGAGTGCAATATGAATATCTAGTTCATTCAAAAATTAAATATTAAGGACTGTTATGAGTTTGGAAGTCATATTACAAACCCTGCTTTCATTGTGAATATTGTGTTCGATCAAGGGGATTACCTGCTTGGTACCATTACGCACGCATACAGTATAAGAAATCCCGAATAGAATTTTAAAAAAAGTTCCAACTACAAGGAAATAAACAACAAAAAGCTCGACAGAAGTAAAGGTTTCCTGTTAATCCTAGCAAGCATACAGACAGACAAGTATCAAGATCAAGAAAATTTGCAATATTTACAGCCGTTACAATAATGAAGTTGACCGGTTTTTGTTTTGTTAATTATAAAGTCATTTATTTATATATGATATATTGGAAGCATAATATCAGAGGTGTTCAGTTCTCCCTGTACTTAAAAACGCTGACAATAAATAGACTATTCACCGTGATCCTGGTCCCAGATTAAAAACATGCCTATGACTGTTCAAGAGACAAAATCTCACAAAAATGTAAGATATAGAAATGAAACCAAAGTTCGGATTCATATTCACCTCTTCAAACACAAGTTTCGTTTTTTGGTAAAGGTGTATGTTTCAGAACTGGTTTTGCTACACAAGACCCATAAACCGGGTCCCATTTTGTTTCAATTTCAATTTATTATTTTGTATACTAGTATATTTCTCTGAACTTTTTTTGTTTTACCTGCGATTATGTCAATACAACGTATTTACATTTTGTATCTCTCAATCGATAATTTGTCAGATGTTGCATCGTGACATTGTGCTATTTATTTTCACAAACACACACATACACACCATTATGCAAATTTTCGAATGGGTTAACATAATCCCAGTCACTATCAACAATGATTTGAGACCACATAATTTCTTTCCTACTGACAATTCTAACATAAATGAGATTTTACTAGGAAAAACATTTTCATAAAATATTTAATGACTGAAAGGGGATCCATACCACCTCCGTGGTTTAATGGTTCGCGTGATTGCTTGGAAAGCGAGAGATGTGATTCAATTTTCGAGCAGGTTAACCCCAAAATTTAAATTGATACAGGCTGTTTCCCCGCTAAGCATGCTGCATTCAGGAGTTAAAGCAAGGACTTGTCGGCTTGGAGTCCAAATAATTTGGATGACATGTCTACCTGAGGACTGTTGTTTCAGTGAACTAGTAGTATAAAAATCCAGCTCCGCATAAAGGTCTAGTCCAAAGCAGACATTACACATGTATCACACAACATGATTTGTTCTCCCCATAATATAGCTGAAAGATTGCTCACTTGGTATTGAACAATAATCACTCACTTACTCTGAAGGAAGACTAGAACCAAGTGGTGCGTATTTCTGATGTTCGAAAATTAATTGCCACTTTGTATTAAGACATGATAATTTTCGAAGTTCTGAATACCTAAAGGTCCAATTACTCGAATATATTAATTATAAGTACTTAATATAAATATTGCTATTTTTGGGCGAAATACAGTGGCAAATCATATATCCGCATGATTGTTATTTTCTGCGCTTTATGCAAAATGTGATTCGACGACGTATTTCATATAAAAAGAAATCATCAAAAGCAGAATACGATTCAAATAGAAAGGATGAAATATCTGCCCAAATTTTAGCTGTAGCACCTAAAGACATTGACAGAAACTGTTATTTAGGTTTAAAGTACAGATGCTATACCCAGGAACCTTTTTTAAAGAAAATGTTGTGAATATGCAAGAAAGGTCATATTTCCTTTACACTCAAGCAGTATTTCCAATGACACTGCATCAATTCAAGAATTATAATTTCATGCACATTCAACATATAGTAATAAAAAATGAATAAAATAAAAATAGGGAAAAAAGAAGTATAAATTCAGAAAAGGTATGGGACTACTGGCCAAACGTTTCAGTAATTTAAAGACAGTACTGTGAAAAATAAACAAGCGCAAGTTTCAGTAATAAACAACGAAACTATTCGGTTGAACCAGAGACATATATATAATGTCTCTGGTTGAACTGAAAACATTCAGCAAAACACGAATTGCACAGGTCCTAATGTTTTCTTTTGTATAAACGAAGCACTGCATCTCAAAACATTTCAGTGGGAAATGAAAAACGGAAAGGATGTGTTATTAAAAGAAGTGTCCAGAGAACGCCGCGTTATCATTATTTTTTAATATCAGTTTTAATTTAGAAAGTTGAGATAAATTTATTCACTATAAAGAATGCAAGCTTGATAATATTCGGACATAAAAAAAATGATTAACGAAAATGTCGCACCTTACCCTCCACTTTAAAGAAATCTTCGTTATTTTTCTTTCTACGTCCATTCAGTTAAAATTAAAATTTCATTTTAAAATCACATATGGATCAAACTGGAAGGGCTTCACCCAGCCGGCAAAAAAAGTAAAAGAAAAAAGGTTGACCACAGAGAGTACCAATGGCAAATGTTAGATTAATCTTTTTATATAAAATAAGTAAATGTGTCATTAGTTCGGTCTTTATTATACATTTACTAGCAAATATGATATCCATGTAAAACTGATACAAAAATATCAACTGGGAAACTTACCGAGAGCAGACAACGCCATCAACATTTAATATGGTAACATTATTATTACATAAGAACTAAAGAAAGGAAAACGGAAATTCCTTCAAACGAAGTAATGTAAGCACTTTGAAAATAGAATTCTAAAACTTCATGTAAACCATTAACTGATTATAGTAAACTTAAGTTGTACTGACTAGAATAGAGACTGAAAAAAGTAATTTATACCCTTACCGTGACTGAGATCAGAACTTCGAATTCCGGATAAAGCATGTCCGTTACATTTATCCGTCTTATTCTTTGTGTATCCATACAGTACCATGTCCAGTTCTTCTTGGCTGAAGCTAAATGTTGGTATGCCTAACGGAGGTGCAAATCTTGGATCATAAAATCTGGTACTGGTTTGAGGAGTCGGAGAGGGGTGTGATGGCGATGTAGATGTTGACTGTTGTGGGATCTGCTGAGGCAACATGGGAATGGAGAAAGGAAATCCGGGACCTCCGTACCGGCATCTTTCCATCTGCATACTGAAAGTAATTATATTTCTTATATCTAAATTAAACTTTACTTTAAAATAAAAAAATGCTTTGTAAACATTTTAAATGTCTTTTTCGTGATTTCTCGCAAAATATGTGAAAGTGACTGGATACGGAAATGAAAAAAAAAACTGATAAAAACAGATAAAAACAAAACAAAACAAAAAACATAAAAAAGAAAAGAAACACAAAATAAAAACAAAACAGCAGTTAAAGTTATCCATTATCTATAATTATTCCGATCAGCTCTTCACTTCTTTTCACAAACTACAATGTAGTATGCCATACAAATATTTTTACAATATAAGACATATTTTGTGTTCTCTGCAATTTATATATGTATTTGTACCGTTTTCCAGGCATTTTTTTTAAAGATGCTGAAACTTTAAAATACACTATGTCAAACAGTCTAAAACTATTTTGAAAATTATGCCTAAATTGGAGTTAAACATAGGATAATTAATAATTAAAATGTTTCTTACCTTTGAATTGGCGATAAATAATGTTGCTGTAGATAAGGCATCATATTTGGTCTCTGAACATTAACCATCATACTTGTAAACTTTTTTGGTTGTGGTAAAATATGTTCTTTTTTCTTTTTGGTCACAGTATTTGTTCGTATTGCATTGATGAACTGATCCAATCAAAATCTCGTTAACGCTATAATCACCGCTTCCTTATAATTGTATTAAGGATTTATGTAAATATTTACTTTATTTGGTCGAATGCATCAAGATACGGTACCGTCTTGCGCCTGCGTCACAGTTCTTGTTTTGAATGGACGAAAATTAATACAATAGCATGTACATTATTTGTTTTACTGTAAAAAAAAATGTGTATATTGGATGGATAATAATTATTAACATAAATAAATAATACTAATTACTTGATCCATAGGCTATTGAAATTTAATTGATGATATTTTTTTATTCATGTCAAACGTTCACTTATTTTTAGACTGAAAATTTGGACGCAAATATGAAAAAAGTTAAATAAATAAATATTCAGATAAAAAAAGTTCCATGTAAGAAATTTCAGATAAATTTTATGTGACGTTTAAATCCTAAGAACTTAACTTTCATTTTATTTATGACAGGATAATATGGTAATTGGATAGCTGAAATGGCAAACATGTACTCTTTGAAAATAACAAATTTACCCAATCATAACTTTCAAGTTTTATTTCAGATCATTTTAGTAAAAATATGACTTGAAAATAAATTTTCATTTTGTCATAAAATTAATTTTTATGAGGAAAAATGTAGGTTTTCAGGTAGAATTGTCACGGTCATAATTATTCTTAAACGTGGGTAAATATTTTCCCACCTAAAGCAAAATGAGGTGTTTGACAACATAAGAAAGATGTCCAAAAATTTAACAAATACCTGAAATTTTCAGATAGACACGACCAATCAAACGACAATACCTTAATTACCTTAAATAAAAATACGAATGATTGGTATTAACCTATAGGTATTGTGATTTACTTAGCATCTGTTTGTTAAAAGATGAGTGATACTATAGTATTATGTATATAGCCAACGGGAAAACTTGAGGATTAGAGTCGCTTGAATTTTATGTAAATAAATAATTAGAAATTTTATTTTTAAAAGAAAGAATATAGAAATTGAAATGTAACACAATAGCAGAGGTATTATACACTATTTACCCTCCTCACAATGATACAAATGTATGAGAAAATAACGTTTAAACTTTAATCTGATTTCTTTTCATATTGACCTCTCAAGATAATTTCAGCTTTTACCTTAAAAAATAATTCCCAAATCGGAAATATTTCCATAAGCCTTAAACTGTTGTGGAATATTTACGCATTAAAATAATTGTTCATTACGGAAATACTAGAAACATTTCAGATAATGTTGATGAGTGGACCGTGCCTTGAGGATATTAGATAACAGATGGATAGGGAGGGGATATTTATGATCAAAGTTGACCGCTGTCTCCAAATACACAAAATAAGAAACTAGGGACTTCATTATTACGCTTTGTATGCATAAATTGCATAAACAAGTATCTGATATCAACACGATGGTCTTGGTTCAACTGGATATTTATCAGAAGATTCTTTTTAGGTGATAAAATTCAAACACAAATTGGAAACAAATCGTTGCTTTATTATTATATCCTAAAAACTGTTGAATAGATAATAATGGTAACACATTAATGGTAAAATATTATTTTAGGGTGATTAATTTAATGTTATTTCGCCAAAATTCTTGTATTTTGCTTTAGGATTAGAAATGTTTTATTTTTTGCTTCCTAAATGTCGTTCACATATAAAAGTAAATAATTGTAACAAAATAGATCAAAAACAGAAAATATTCTGTTTTTGTGTAGTTTTATACCAACGTTTTTACACATTTATATTTGATATGTACAATAAGTATTTGCATTATTCATAAAGTACCGATGTTAAAGTACGTTTGGTTAAATGATTGAAAGAAAAAACCTACGGTGAGAGTGTAAGCGATAAATAGCTCCTAGTTAAATAAGTCTGGACAGACCGGTATTACTAGGAAAACAAATCCAAGGTTAAAAATTTTCCTAATTAAAAAAAGTCCAGGAAATTTTTTTTTTCATTAAAAAGTCAAAAAATGTTTTTTCTTGGTAAAAATAGCCCATGGTTTCATTTTACTAGTAACTTTATTCCATCCGGACTTGTTTAACTACTGGTCTTGTTTTACTGTTACAAAAGAACTTAATGAAACATAATTTACTATAATCACATTTTGACGCCAGCAACTGCTTCTGAACCAATAGATTTGTGACGCGTAATAAATAGTTTGCCTTTTTATTCATGTATAAAATAAGTCTGTTTAGTCACATCTTTGAAATGTTTGAATGGTGTAATCGATTTCATATTGACGATATCACTTCGCACTTAAATTTGTACCGTTTGCAAGATGAATTGTTGCCAATTATGAGAATGTAATTATGAGTATCGAATACATATTTTTGCAATTTTATTTGACCGTAAAAGTGAGGTCCGAGTGTACATTTTCAGTATGAAGCGCTTCCGCGTATCATACAAAAGGTGCTTCGGTCCTCACTTTTAAGCATTTAAATACTGTAACTATAGTTTTTGCATATGTTTCCAGTATAAATATAGCTTCACGTACTGCATGCAAAGTTTTGTGAGTTTTTTCAGTTCTTAAAATTTTGTTATTGGGATTTTTCTCGGAAGGGGATACTGTTGTAAGTCATGCCAACGAAGTTATCAAAACCTAAACAAGAATCGGTTTTTCAACACTTTATTACGATCTGGTTGATTACCTCCTTGTCTCATCTGGTTGAAGATATTTTTTACTGTTGCCACTCTGTCTCAAATTGTGACACATACACTTAGAGTTGGAGATTCACGATAGGTGTTGCATTCAAGACAGGAAATGCTTACCATATTAATGTATCTGGTCTCATTCCGTATTATGTTGTCCAATCTATGCATCTTTTTGTTTCATTTTCTTTTGTGGTTGTACTGGCGTTGCCTTGTTTTATATGAAATATGCATTTCTTGGCATTCCTAAATGTAATCTGTTACCACATAGGGACATTCGTCGGATGTTAATGGAAAGCTCATTGATCTTAAAAGCAACTAGAGGCGCTTCTGAGCTTGTATCGTTCACCTACTTATAAACTGACAGAAATTGAAAGATATGACCAAGATAAAATTTGTTATGAAGACTAATGTATGGCAGCCATCTTTGATCTTGGACAAAAAAGAGGTAAACTCTGTAAAAGACCACTCACTAGGGATAAGTCATGAAACAGTTCTGGTTTGTCTCACTTGCCTCTTGGAAGATCTTTAATGATTTATCCCATAAGGTCATATGTTCAACTATGTCCTGCATGGCAGCAATTTTGGATTTCAGATCACAAAAAAAACCCCAAACAAACAAACTTTATGAAGAACCATCAACTTATTACTCATTCATAATACTGTAAAACAGTTTCTGAGAAGAAGTTTTTTTTAACGTATTTCCCATAGAGTATTATGTTAAACTATATGCCATACAGTGACAGCCATCTTGAGTTTTGGATCGACAACAAAAATAGTTTTGTGAAGGATCATCATCGAACCATTCATGTATTCATCTTGATTCAATCAGTTTAACAGTTTCGGAGAAGAAGCTGTTTGTATGTATTTGCAATAGGATCCTATATTAAATTATGTCCTGCAGTGGCAGCCATCTTGGATTTTGGATCGGCACCAAAAACACAAATTTTGTGAAAAAACATCATCTGTTCATTTATGCATAATTTGTATAAAATCAACTGAACGTTTTCTGAGAAGAATTTTTTGTATGTATTTCGAATAGTGTCTTATGTTAAACCCTTTCCCAATATGTTCCCAATGTACTATGTCCACTAAAGGCAGCTATCTTTGATTTCGGATCGGCACCCAGAACATACACTTTGTGAAGGACTATTATCTATCATTCATGCATAATCTTGGTTCAACCAGTTTAACCGTTCCAGAGAAGAACCTGTTTGTATGTATTTCTCATAGGGTCCTATATTAAACTATGTCCCACAGTCGCAGCCATCTTGGATAACCTTTGTGAAAGACCATCATGAAATCTTGCTTCAATTACTTCGACGGTTTCGGAGAAGAAACTTTTTGTATGTATTTCCCACAGGGCCCCATGTTGAACTATGTCTCGTAGTGGCGGCCATCTTGAGATTTCGGATCGACAAAAACATAAACATTGTAGAGGACCATGAAAGGAACATTTCTGCAAAGGACCATTTTCATTGTCTCTGTGCTTTCGGAAAAGAAGATCTTTGGAGGTATTTCCCATATAGGGTCCAATGTTAAACTATGTCCTGCGTGGCAGCCATCTGGGATTTCAGATCGGCAAAAAAGCCATAAGCTTTTTAAAGGACCATCCAGGGAACATTTCTACAAAGAACCATTTTCATTGACTTTGTAGTTTCTGAGAAGCAGATGTCTGAAGGTATTTCCCATAGAGTCCAATGTCAAACAATGTCCCACGATGGCGGCCATGTTGGATTTCGGATCGGCAAAAAAAAAAAAACCACAAAAAAACCAAAACAAAAACAAAAAAAAACAACAACAACAAAAACACTAGAGGCTCACCTGGTTATAAACTGACAGAAACTGAAA
>JAOXYI010000001.1:3793954-3809813 GCA_028566495.1 Lithophaga antillarum
TTTTTGAAAAAAACTGATGTGTTTTTCCTCACTGTTTGACCTTCCGTGTATCCCGGGCTCTTGATGAAGAGGTGTGAATCATATCCACTCAAGCTGTGTAAAAAAGATCGCTATAAACGTTGGTAATTGATACTTGAGATTACACTTGTTATGTGCTGCTTCTCTGTACTTTCCGGTCAGGTGGTCGTGATTTCTGACCTTATCACCTTTCAACGCTTATCCATAGATGTGACACTGTACTATTCTTGAATTGCTTCTTGTCTTCTCCACTCATGATCATAGCTATCTGCTTCGCGTAGATCATGTCGGCTTTCATCCTCTCATCAAATCCTTTTGCCGCAATTTCACCGCGATACAGCACCGGATCCTTGTAATGACCATAGCCGTATTTGACATCGTAACAAAACCCCGCTGGTTTGTGCTTCTAGTAGGCTATGGTGTACGGTTTAGTCGGATCACCTTGACATGTATGTGTGGTGAAAGATTCGAAATCTGCGTACACGGCAAACGGAACTCTCATCGATCTTTCTTAGTGTTCGAAGTGTTGACAGGTTCCGAGTTCGGGAAACTCGAGTTTTTACTGCGTAGTGATTACTACAGTATTCCTTGTGGTGCGTCAGTAACATTGCAATTCCGAAATGATTCAAATATCTGCGACAAAAGTAGATCGGACCGTCATGGTCTGATATCTGTGTTGATAAAAGTCGGGGTAAAGATTTGATCCAGCAATAGTTTCTTTCCGTCCTTCTCGATGTCTATGTCTATGTCTAAGGCCTATGTCCTTTTCTCTTTTCTCCGTAAAGGGTGAGATGCGAAGGGGATAACTTTCCTTCCCTTCTTCTCCGTACACATTAATCAACAAATTTGGTTTAAGCTTCTCAAAGCGGTCGATGGACTTAAGGGATATTGGGAATGCGATCACATCACAGTTCAGCTCATTGTTCCGTTGTTCATACTCTGTATGCATGTTTTTATCAACCTCATCGTGAAGTGAAGTGTCGATAGTACTGCCTGTTTGAAACATTTCGTGTCGTTATTTTTCACACTGACAATAGTCTTCTTCGTCTTCAACAATTTCGGATGGATATGAATGGATGCTTATCGTCCAGCGGGTAATCTTCCAACCATATTCAGGACGAGAACATATTAGTATGATACAGATATATGAATCCCGCTTTGTACTAGACCAACACGCTGAGCTGGATTTTTATAGTGCTAGCTCACTGAATTAACAGTCCACAGGAAGACATGTCACCCCACTCGGACACATTATTCTGACTCCGAGCCGACCAGTCTTTGCTCTTACTCCTTAATGCTGCGTGCTTAACGGAGAAGCAGCAAATACCAGTTTTAAAGTCTTTGGTTTGACCCGGCCGGGGATCGAACCCACGACCTTCCGCACTCAAGGCGAGCACGCTAACTATTAAATACCGAGGCGGTCTATTTAGTTGGAAATAAGGGTGACGAAAAAGGATTTTGAAACTTTTGGCAAGTCTTTGAAAATATCCATATGATATACTCTCCTTGTTATTATCCTCATTCTGTAATTTAATGCCTCTTTTTGTTACTTTCCAAAGTAACCGATTTTATGCTAGTCTGTGTTTAAGCCGTCCCTTTTTCTTTTCAGTTGGTTTGTTTAATTTATACTGACCTCCAGGATATGGATTAAATTTCAACATTTTCTTTCAGCTGAATTGCCATGATTATTAATTTTTGCAGTTGCCTTTCAAATATTTTATAAGTCTTACTGAAGAGGTCCAATATTCACATTTCAGTTATGTTATATCATCGTGACAAGACTGATATATGGCAAAAAAAAGAAAGACACTTCGCTTAGTAAGTGGCAAACTTTATCACAAATCATTCGAGTCGAGCTTACCTTTGTTTTCGCATTTAAGTCGGGCCTGGAGTGCACAGAAGGTATATATGGTCTGAACACTTAAATGTGATACTCACATCATTCCAAAGAAGACCAATTAAATTTTAACTATAGAGTTAACTATATCATGGGAGCTGATCTTACAGATAAGATATTTTATGTTTTCTAAGCATTGAAATTATTTGCATAAGTTCACTTAATGTATCATATATTTACTTATTATACTTACACAGTATACATTATGTTCATTGACTGTGTTCCGTAATTACAGTACAATCATTCTGGTCATCTTATTTTGTCTGACATTTTTGGAGATGAGGCATTTAATTTGCCTCAGTGTAGTTACGGCTCTGGCATATATAACCAACAAAATACTTTGCTGGGAACTGGACGTATAAGAAATGTTAAATGCTCTGAAGATTTTTAAATACGAATGCGCGTCATACTTCAGTACTGAAATATGATTAAAACTGGACTAGGTAGATAACGCAAAATTTCCATATTTTAAAAATATATTTAACCATGACACGCATGTGGTACAAGCAAGATCTTCACAGAATTTACTACTTATTTCCACATTGCAATTTCTAGTAAAAACCTTTCGCTGGTACTCCATGTGCGTCATACTAGTAGTTAATTTTAACAGAAAGTTCTTGTAAGTAGCGACATATTTCCACAGGCGTAATAATGTTAAAGGTTAAATAACGTACCTACTGTCAGCAGTCTCTAAAGCAGACGTGGCACACAAATTGAAAAGTTAATACTAATTCTATAAAAGGCAAACACATAGACATAAAAACAGTACACAGATTTGTTAAAATTGTGAAATTTTATACTCCGCAAAACAGGGGGCCGAAATAAAGATATCACAACCCATCCCTTTGAATCTATAATCCCAATTAATTTCACATATAGAAAAAATATGTGAAACACTCCACGAGTCTTCATAAATATAATACATTTTGCATGAAGAAATCAATCTTTTTCTCATGAAGGTTGAAAATATTATGCCGAACTGAATTACTCCCCTTTGTACGACACGCGTCATATAACTGAAAAAAAATGTCACTTCTTTTTGTTGTTTGTACGTTTGTTTGTTGTTTCTTTTTCTTCCTTTTTATTTTAAAAGGTAATGTTTCTTGTTATTGGCTTTTTGTATATTACAGTGCAAGAATGGGCAACAACCCGTGACCAACTGGCTGGACCAATTCTATCTGTGTAAAACGAGTATAGTTCTCTAGTTATGGGAACTGGTATTTTCATATGTATTTACTTTTATCTTTAACTTTAAGATATATGTTTGGATTAAGTGAAATATAGATAAAAAGCAATAATAACAGAATAATAATAATAACGGATAATGAATTATGAATTTTCCCTTCTGTGTTATTTTGTACGAAAAATACATAAATAAACATATCAGTCAATCAATAAAATAACAAAAAATGCAGAATTTTGGAGGTCTTATAGAGCAGATTCGACCTTCTATTCCAAAGATAAATTTTCAGGATATTCTGAGATCTACAATTTACACTGCTGGTGTAAATTTCAGACCTATATAATATAGACCTAACTGTCTACTGATTATTTATAGTCATGCAAAGAAACAAACAGAAACCTACAAATGACTAAATTAACATTTATTTTGATTTATACTGTTAATTATTATTATTTAAAATATAAATAAATAAATAAATAAAATGAAAAATAATAATAATAATTAAAGAAATAATATTATGATTCTTCTGATCGATTCCACTGAAGCATATTAATTATAAATTTTGAGAAAGAGTGTAATTTTCTATAATTTATTTTCATGTGAAGTGATAAAGCCAGTGGGGTATAACAAAAAGTGCATTTTTAAGAATGTGATAAAAATTACCAGTTACTTTCCGACGGTAGGTTGTCCGTTAGTGATACTCCATCTTTCCAATAAAACTAATCGCCATGATATAGCAGAAAAAGTTAACCTACCCCAACCGACCCATGAGGTCACATGAATAATTACAGACTGAAATGACTTGAAAGAAACCAATATGATACTTTTCAAATTGTAAGTGAAAAAAATAAAAATTTTATCAAGGCATAGATTTTTTTTGCAAATAATACAGGAAATATGATGTTATAAATTAACACCTCAATTACAAAATCAAACAAAAAAAGTATTATGCATTTTAAAAATATTTGAACCAAACCTATATTACTTAATAAAACTTTTTTACTGGATTACTGTTCTTTAAAAGAAATTTTATTATGTGAAATAAATCTATTGAAATTCAAGTACTTTGTTTTTGTCCCAAAATTTGAAAGAAAACCTGTTTAATCGCCACTTCACTCCGAGCGCCATTACATCGTCGGATCAATGTAAGCTACTGAACTTCTTAAACAACCACTTGAGAAATAAAAAAGGTCGCAAAGAAACTACTGGAATAGAATATGTTTAAATTAACTCTATGCAATAAAAGAGTTGTTTTTTCTGTATATTATGATATTAATACCCCCTTATTAAAGTTTAATTTGACTCAATATCAAAACACCTGCGATTTATATGGTTTGTGGGGGTATATTTTTTTTCAGAGGGCTGAAATGTACGCAAGTGACAAAAATCTATTAATATGTAATGTCTCACATCGAGAAAAAAATATTACGTAGTAGAATTAACGAAGATTTCTAGATAAATGAGAAAAAGGTATAAAATGTTTAAAAACAAAGATTTATGATAAATAATAATAGCAACTGCTTATCCAGTTGTTATTTATTTATTTATTTATTTAAATTTGGTAATATTTTAATGCATTTAAATTCCCGGCATATTTTTTGCTGTAAATTTATGTTAATTTCACCGATTTCTAACTCTGTAATTCCATGTAATTTATTAATATAATGTATCTTGCCTGCCACACACACACACACACACACACACACACACAATTTTAGATTTAGTCCGGAATAACACGTCATAAATTTTATACATTTATCTCATAGTCAAATATTAGTAAATAGTGAGCTATAAAAATAAGTGAAAGTTGTTATGAAATTTTTCAACGAGGCATATTAGCAAAAATAAATAAAATGAAATTTTAAACCTAAATTACTTTAATTTCTGAAATAAAATTACAATTACTTGGTCGATTCATGATCTGAAAAGTAAACACAGCTGTGTTCGGGACTGTTGATTAATCATTCAATTTTAAATTAAAGATTTTTGACAGTTAAAAAGAATACAATGACATGCTAACACAAGAAGATCACATTCGGATAGTTTTGTTGACACATCTTCAACTCGGATAGTCTTTCCCATCTACTCTGTGTGGGAAAAAAACAAGAAAAGACGCTCATGCATTGGACATTCATGGATTTCTTCAAAGCACTTAATATCTTTTCACATTTTTCAAGTTCTGATGTTGTTCAAAGTCGGAATCAAAAACTCTACGACAGGCTAATTTCATGTTTTGCTTTAATTAAATACCTTGAAATTCTACGAAAATAGTAAAGTGGGATATTCAGATTTTGCTGTTCTAAACAATACAAGGAGACAGTAGTGTTCTATAGTTTTTAGCTAGATTGCTGACATTCCCTGTTTATCTTTTCATTTTATAAGGATAAAATCAATAAGAATCTGATACTATAATTAATAAAGGAAGAACCATTTTATTTCTATGGGAAGTGAGTGAGGGTGGGGGCGCTGAAAGAAATCTGGAACGAAATATCCAGGATAATGAAAAAGGCGAAAATATAATTAAAATCTGTACTGAAGAAAGGAAAGGGTCAATATATAACATCTGAAAAGGCTAGTCAGTAAAATGGTCATGCATGCCGGTTACAGCCAGATATAAGGACAGGTTATAAACAGCCAACTTGGCTTCATTACTGATTACATCTGCACCATCTCGAATCTTTCATATATAGAAAAAAAACCGATATTTTCCGGATGCCTGGTTTTCCCCAATAGAAGTAACCCGTATGACCAGAACGAAAATGTTGCTCATAACCTGTCGTCATAAATGTTTGTTCTTTACGACGGAGAACAAGTTTAAGCTTTTAAAATAGTCATAAAATCCCTGCCCTCCAGTTACCATTTTGTGGATAAGGCGCAAGTCAAATGTTGATCTTCGAAAAAAGAATCGACGTATTAAAAACTGGATCTACTTCGATCGAAAATACGGCAACAACATCGTTCCAGGGTCATCCAAGGTAATTTTTTTAACGTAGATTTCTGCAACATTAAGAGCGACCGAAAATAAATACATAAACGTATTATTTACAATAAATAAATAAACGACGCATTCTCTGACGTCGAGTTTACGTTCATCGAGCGTTGAATATATCGACGTTGTAAAAAGGAGATTTTGTCAACGATAAAATTACGTAACCAACGTTGACCCAAAGTTCTTTTAATAAGTCAATTATATTTCCAGGTTCAGCTTAAGATAATTGGCGTCTTTTCGGTCTATTGAACATCGACAAAAGCGACATTTTGGAAATAAATATCATATTATTTGACATTCTGGAACAGCTTGTCAAAATCGACCACAAAAAATTTAAGCAACTCTGATAGCCATTCATTGTTCCAGCGATTAAATTTTGACAAAATGTTGTCGGCAGTATTTGGTGCTATGTCACAGTGAATTTGGAAGGTCTGTTTTTGATGGGCTCCAGCGTGTGGAATTGTGAACCACTCGATTTTGCATTTTCTGAGTGGCGGCAATTGCGAAGAATTGAACAATGGTCTGTATATTCTAACATAAAATTGACCTGCTGCAAAGTGTAAATTGTAGTCTATATAGTGTACAATGAGAGATTCTTAAGTGGGATGTTAATCGACAATTTCTCAGGGATTCTAAGAATTACCAATTATCCCGGCGGTTACTTTAATAGAACCCTGGACGTATCCTCTTTCTTTGAGACTGAACCTAAATATAAAATAATAAAGTAATGTAACGTTAAGGTTCTCTAAAATAACCATTCTGGGAACTCGAATACTCAGTCAGACCAGTTCAAAGAAACATCTCGTCTGCCAGACAGAAAAAAATGGCGCGATTCCTGTAAATGCAGTTTCAATTGTGAAAATTAAACATGTAATAGAAACTTGACAGTTCTATTCAGACATCTTTACCAGATTATTTACGATTTATTATGTAACATTTAAGTGAATTACAATTTGGTAAAGTATCAATTCCCAGTAATATCTGTTAATAACATTAAATCTTCAAGTACCATCGTTGTGAACTGTAACGAGGCGTTAAAATTTGTAAGCAAACGACAGATATGAAGTGGTAATGTCTGCATATTACTTCATATCCGCCTTGAAACCGGTCTTCTTCTTTTGCATTTGCAGTGTCTGTAACAACTACATATTACACAATATGCAAATTTACGTCAGTCAAAAGATTTGTCCCTTTTCTGCGTATTAGTATTGCCAAAAACAATTACGAAAATTCCTATTAAATAAAATTGTTAATTTTTGAAACCTGTGCCATATTTCAACAAGACTTCCATTTCATCTATTAAAGACACTAAAGTCTATTTGCATATCTATTAAGTAATGGTTTTTCGGTTCCCATTTATTTATTTCTGTTTAATTTTCTAAAATATTTTTACTGCGTAAAAACAGGACTAACACGTAACAAAATCTTCTTTTAGAGTAGGTTGTGCCATTTTGTAGAAAATCTACTTTGAATTTTTTTCCGTTATATCTCAACGGCAAATATTTTAACTGCAATTTAAAAGGCTCAATGGGATTGTCTAAAAATGGGTAGGTACAGGATTCACCTGTTAAAATCATTCCCGCCATAGCCCTGCATACCTTCAACGTTAAATTTAAAGACGATTTTCAACCCGACATCCCTTTCATTTGATTTGCCTAGAAGATTGTTATTTCATTATACGAGATACAAACCTGCATTTTAATACTGTACACAATAAAAACTGCAACATGTTTAGGAAAAAAAATAGGTACAACCACTTAGAATCGATATACCAAATTTGGGAATTCTGATTTCAAATTTAGAGAAATTAGAAAAAAAATTTTCATTATTTATAGTATCATAAATACACTATAACTTCATCGATATTTTCTAGTCTATCAACAAAGTTTTTTGAAGAAGCTTAATAATCAAATTGGTCATATTAATTCAGTACAAACCACTAACTCTCACTTCTCACGGTTTTTCCGGATGTTGCAGTTTCCTCAACTGATAAAGTCGCCACAATGTAGTCGAAAATTGTTGAAAGTGGCGTTAAATTCAGTCAAATAAACAAACCCTTTTGAATACGACATGTATTGTATACATCTGAATACAAAAACGTTGTGGCAGGGAATGCGTTGTATTGTGGGATGGAATTCGCCTAAATCAAAATGATCTCGCATTCCGCGATCGGTTGGCCGTACAGAACCATTATCGTTGTGTATATTTCGCTTGATTCACAGGGTATAAGCGGCGTTCGGCATCCATTATTAATATGATCCATTAGTTCTACATGAACAACTGGAGGTGAAGAATTAATACCATTTTCAAGATTTTCTATGTTGACTCGAACTGTGTTGTGGACTGAATTTCTTTTTGGTATTTGAGTGATAATGATGTTATAAAACCTTCGGGACTTGGTAAGCGCTGTTGATATGGTTATTGCGTACATACATGACCGGGTGAAAGTCCATTTCCTACCCATTCTAAGGATTTATAATTTTTGTAGCTACTTTTCCATACCGTTCACCGCCTTTTTTCTAAGTTTGCTACTGTCTAGTTTATTTCTCCTATGTGTGATTTGAACTGCGGTCTCGATTGTGGCGACACCGTTCGGTCGTGTTATGGCTAGATGTAATGGGAGACAGTTCAGATCGGAAGGCCAAAGGAAGTAATTTTGTCAACATGATATGTAGATGTGACACTGATCTTGATGCTACCGTAACTAGACGTAAGAGAACGTCAATTCTGGTCGAATATTACTTTCCAAGGACAGTAACTCTTGTCATCATACATATTGCTACCTGCAAAGCCGGTTTTTAAGGGTTTTTATTGGAGAGGGGGCTAGTTCAGTTTATCGAAACCATCAATAGTTGTCTTTCAGAATTTTTTTAACCATCATAAGAGAAGAACAGAACCCTAAATTATTGGAAGCAAAGAAAATCTGACACTGGAGCCTAATAACGTGGTTTAGCAACTAAGCTTCCTTGCCTCACAAGAATGATTGTTCACTATCAGGATTATGTTTTTCGAATAGATCTGTCATGATCGTCTAATTTCAACATTATACCGTGCTCGTGTCTCTAGCTATGACCACTGTCATTTTATGTCATAATCATGGTTACTTGATCTCAGAAAAGTGTCACTCGATGTTCTGTCCACTTGTCTGACTTTATTTTATAATATGGTTCACTTTATTTCAAATTAATGATTACTTGTTCTCAGAAGCATTACTTTATGTGTAGGACACGATTTCTGGATCGTTTTTCTTTATTCCTGGGTTACGTTGATATGCTTCAGTAGCATGATAACGGTACTTAAACTTACGAGTACTATATCTTACGCCAAGATATATGTATTGATGTCGAGATAATATTGAGATATCGGCTTGTGTGAAGAATTATTTCCTATCACAAAGTGGTGAACCTTTGGTATTGGTATCGGGGCAAGTCACAGTTATCCAGTGAGAAACCTTGGACTGAAATTACGAAATCAGTCGAGTTCTGTGAATGCTAGTTTAAATGTGTATTGCAAATCCGGAGTTTCTTCCTGAATATAAAGTGAACTTTGTTTGACTTAAGTTACTTAAAAAACCAGTGCTATGATCCATTTTATAAATCCATTCTATTCATTACTTGTATATATTTTAGTTCATATCGAAGCTGTTCTCCACTATACTGTAAATGGTAAATCTTTACGGCTGAACAATATCAGGCACATAAACTTACACTCAGGTCAGACTTTTTTCTAATTTAACCGTAGCAGTTTCCACCAAAACAAGGATATTCTACATTATCTTTTTTTTTTCTTTTGTTTTTGTTTTTTGTTTTGTCTTGTTTTATGGTTTTGTTTTGATTTGTTTTGTTTTTTGTTTGTTTTTCTTTGGGGGGCGCAACTTATACAACATGATCAGACTGATCATAATTCTAAATCAGTCGTCCGCCTCCGTGGTCTAATAGTTAGATTGCTCGCCTTGGGTGCGAGGAATTTGACTTAAAATCGCTGTCGGATAAAAGCAAAAGCTTGAAAGATTGGTACTACTTCTAACCACGCAGCGTTCAGAAGTTAGAGCAGTGACTGGTCGATTTGGAGTCAGAATAATGTGTCCAGATGCATCGCATAACATTTCTACCTAACGGCTGTTTACCTTTACATTTACGTATAATAAATTATGCTGACTGAGATTGGTATCCTGATCAGTCCCTCGCTCTAAATCATTAGATGAATGATGAGAACGATAGATAATTCTGACTTCATAATTTGATTCAAGTTTCTTGATGCTTTTCTTATAATCAAAATGACATTGCTCCAAGATTATTGTCATTTGATCTCAGAATCATCTCATTTTTTCGGGTAGAAAACTCGAAAGGGAGAATATCTAGGAGAAAACGAAAAAGTCAAACAAAAGCACAGGACACACATTAAAAAATGGATAACAAATGAAACAGAACAAAATAATTCGGTATTAAATCCAGATGGTTCGGAATGATAGCAGTTGCCGTCGAAATTATCAGTTTATCGACATCAGTCGACGAACCTCGGAATAAACCGATATTCTTCTGGATGTACGGAACTGGCCGAGCTATGACGAAAGTTATCGATTTTGCAGTTTTTAACGGTGTCATAACTATAGTAGAAAAATACTCATTAAACTACCCGTTTTAATTATAAAATGTGTATATCAATAAAATCAATTGTTGTTTCTCGATAAAATATACTAACAGCTGTTGAAAATATAGCTGATATTTAATTTATTTGATAAATAGCGTCACATTTTGGTAGAAATACCACTAGTATAATAAGACAATCCGGGAAGACAATATGAGATTTCAATACTGATTTTTTTTTTCTTAAATGGTTTTAGTTTTAAGTACAACATATGAAAGGTAACTTCGTAATAAATCATCGAAAAAAATATATAAACGGATGCAGGTGAAAAGTACAACCTACTTTGACGAGGTAATTACTGATCGCACCTGCAGTTCTGTTTTCTCGTTAGTGCTAGAGTTTCTTCTTTTTATCAGCAAACAATGTCAAAATAAGCTAACATTAGTAGAAAATTATTTCCATAAAATTTTCTTTTATATCATATTTCTCCGCCAATTGATTCAACAGGCGATTATGACACCAAGTTATCTTCTGCTAAACCAATTTCCGCCAATTCTGTGCGATATGACAGCTTTGTCATTCTGTATTATGTATTGCCCAATACGTAATACAAACAGCAACTGTTTGGATTGGCAAAACAAGTCGATTCCATGACATGTTTCTACGATTTACCAGAAATTCGAACGTTTTATAGCAATCAAAACATGGTGTGTTTCTTACGTTAGTTTTTCTTGTTAACCGAGAGATATATTTCTCATATTTGTTTGACACCGAAGGTATTTTGAACAAATTACCAGAAAAATTTTGTGAAAATTGCAATTCGTATTTGTTTTATCAGTTTTTTTCATATACAATGTTAAGTTTTGGCCGTCAACGGGAAGTAACAGACCACCAAAGTAGGGTGCGGGGAAATATACAATTTTAATAATTATATGTGTAATTAAAGAAACAGAGAACAAGAGGTTATTGCTGTCCTTGTTCTCCACTACGCTGCCTCCGCCTATGCCAGTCAATTACTCTATCTTTACAAACTATAACAAACATATTCCCAGTCGTAATTTTACATTAATCATATTAAAAAAAAAAACAAACAAACAAACAAAACAAATATACGCTATCATCCAGAGGAAAAGGGGTCACAAATCCAAATTAAATAACTCTTACTGAACATGCTCATGTAACTTATACAAAACAAGTAAAATCAGACTAAACGTGAGATAATTGCTATAAAAATGTAATATATGTCAATTTCACCCATTTTCCCCTAGTTGTCCTTAGCGATGGGAAATCAAAGATTTAACCTAAAAGCAGTTTTCATACATGAAAACAAAATTCGGTTCTTAAGAAGAGATTTCTCTGTCAGTTGACACTGATTACATAGTACTCTAGTAGACAATTCTCAAATTTTTATTCGAAGTGTCGATACTTAATTGAAGTTGTTTTCTCTCTCCTTCATCTTGTGAATATTAAAAGGGAAATAATTTCTTTAACCACAAATCTGCTTATATCTTGACTGAAAAACAAGTATTAGTGTTTAACAATAAATATTGGACAGTTTTGTAGATATGGATTGTTTTGAGGGTAGATACTACATTTTTCAAAACACCAGCAACATTTTCTAACTGCGAGTTCGATAAGAATGTTGAACAAACCGACAAAATTATCGATAGCGGTTTACATGTATTTTAACACTTTTCTTAACCAACCTTTCTTTTTGTGTTTCTTTGGTGCGGAACAATAGAAAACCAGATATTTGTTGACCATTATGTGACGTTAAAGGTATCTAAATGTTGCAATCCTGTCTTGTATTGTTGATGCAGGTAGAAAACTTCGGAAGTGTCTTTAGAAATGTAGTAAGGTCTCCACGAGATCAGGGGATATAATGACTAACTGACCTCAAATAGAGAAAATGTGCTTGGACACAATAATTTGATTGCAAGTGGACTATTGTGCATGTAACGTAATATTTTAAATAACTTTTAAAACTGGTTGTTTTTGGGGAATGTAACTTCATGTTTTAGATTATAGAATAAGTCATGTGCCTCACATTTTTTTCTCACAAGAATATACTGACACTTATTTCTAATCAATAAGCCTAAGAGAAATCAGTAAAATTTACATCGCCTATGCTCTCTGCTAATAATGGGGACAGAACTATTCATAAATATGAAAGTATCCATGGTTCCGGCTTATTGTGCTGCAGCAAATTTACTAACCAAATTATGAAAAGGTATATCAAAGTTTGTTAAACTATTTTTGGGGCGGTGTGGGGTGGGGAGATACAGTCAAGCTTATAAATAAACTTATTAAATATCAAAGATTTTAGCATCGTAATAGATGACTCAAGCTCCCTTGGGCTTGAGTAATCTTAGATTAATCTGAGACAGACTTTTCTTCAGTTACCTTCAAAATATTAAAAGTGACTTTGCTACTTGAATGAAAATGAAGTATTAAATTTAATTATTAAATCCTGAAACTTTATATCAAGTAAAGACTACAGTTTCCTTTAGAACTGAGGACGGGGGACTAAGATTTTTACTGCCTGTGAATATAAAATTTCCATTTCTTTATGTATTTGTCTTTTTGTCTTTGTATGTAAAATGATGAAAATTTCATAACAGATACCAAACAGTTTTGCTTAAATCAGCTGATGGTTTGCTAATACATGTAACAATAACTAGAGCAATTGGTCCTTTACACGATTTTTCAGAATTTTTTTATTGGATTTTTGTCAAATTTTCTATTTTTAGTAATGGTGGCGGCCGTGTTTGATGGCGGTTGGGATCATCAACCATAATTCTTGAAAGGATCGTAAATGTATCATTTACCCAAAGTTTGGTAGCAATTAGCCCTTTACAGGATTTTTCAGAATTTTTTTAAATTGGATTTTTTGTCAAATTTTCTATTTTTAGTAACGATGGCGGCCATGTTTGATAGCGGCTGGGGTCATTAACCATAATTCCTAAAGGGGGATCATTAATGTATCATTTATCCAAAGTTTGGCAGCTATACACCCTATACAGGAATTTGCAGGATTTTTTAATTGAATTTTTTGTTGATTTTATGTTCTATTTTTAGTAACGACGCCCATATTGGTTGGTTGGCGGGAACATCGGAAACTAAACACCCTAAGGATGATTGTGGCCAAGTTTGGTTCAAATTGCCCAAGTGGTTTCAGAGGAGAAGATTTTTGAAAAATTAACGACGACGGACGGACGGACTGACGACAGACGACGGACGCCAAGTGATGGCAATAGCTCGCATGGTCCTTCGGACCAGGTGAGCTAAAAACAGTTTAATTTAACACTTGTTTCATTTCAGAAGCTTAATAAGAAGCAATAATAAACTCACGCAAACTGGTCAGAAAACTCTGACTAAAAGTTAGCAAAGTCCAAATACTAGTAAGCGAGAACGATGAAAAAAATCATTACAAATACATTGACAGAAAAAACTAGTAATATTTACTGACTGTGTACAATTATTATATTAACTGCCTTCTATAGATGGTTATGTAAATATTTCAAAGATGACAACGTTAATAGTCATAGTGACTATGCAAAATAATCATTTTTAGCCAGATTAGGAAATCTTTCGTTTGGCTAGGATAGATCACATATTGACTACCTAACGTAGTTAATTTTTGTTCCGTTAAATATTTTGCTTAAATCAATCTAATAATAAAAGCAATTTAATGTCCCCCGTTTCGTTGCAGAAACAAAAAACCCTCGAATGCAAATAATGTCTACAACTTTTCCCTTGTGGCTAATAAAATCCAAATAAATTCCAAACGATGAACATTTTATTAATCAAAATAACTAATAGTTTCGCTTACATAGTTCGTGATCTGCTAATAATAATAAAAAAAAACCAGTTGAATTCATTACCATGTTTCATTCCAGAAGCAAGAATAAGCCCATGTATTTAAGCTTGTCCAAAACTTTCGGCAAGTGGGACGGCAGACACGAACGCCAGGATAACAGTATAATCTCCCCAATCTTCAAACGGACAAGCTGACAAGTATGATTACGTCTTGTATAGAATATATAGTGTGGGTATTACTCTTCAATCCTTTTTTCCCAAATAAGTCCCAGTCGTCTCTAAGAATCAAATGTTCCTGCAAGTTTTTTGTTTTGTTTTTTGTTTGGGGATTTTTTTTGTAACAACTACACGCCTTCGATGTTTTTGTAACAACTGCACGCCTTCGGGGTGTGAAATTTTCGAGAGTTTTTTCTTTTTAATTGCAACAATTTATCAAAAAACATACCAATGTGTATTGTATAGGACATAAAATAACAGGAAATAATGTATATTGATGGTTTCGGCACAATTTTACATATTGTGTTACAGGTACTACGGCCTACAGCGTAAACCACCTATAGAAGGTTCTTTGATGTCTACACAGTCTTCAGGTAAACCAACAGGTGCCAAGAAGGTCATTAACTAATTTGCCAGGAAACAATACTGAACTGACTCAGAAAAGCACGACTGAACTACAGAAATATATCACATTTCTAGTTTTCTTTGTATTTACTGACATTAGATTTATAACTTTATGGGGTCATAGATTACAATACTTATTGAAGAAGTCAATTATTAAGCAATTTTCGCACCTGCATTTTCAACAAAACACATTTTATCAATCCTAGTTTAAACGTTTGCAATCAATCACCTTCTGTACGTAATCTTTTGTAACGAAGAATTACGGGTGGTTAGCTTAGGCTACAGTATTTAAAAGATTTTTGCTTTATTTTTCTTATTTTACGATAAACTCAATTATACTTTCAAGTATTATGTGGGTGGCGGTTGTGTTATTTCACCAGAAATGATATGAAAAAAGCATAAGTTAAGTTTGGGACTGATAGTCGGCCAACAAATGTATTTTCACAAACGAGGATTCTTTTTTTCTGTCGTTTTAGATAACAATAAGAACTAAGTAAATGTTTGCATGGTTGGTATTTACCTTTAAAGAAAATTTCAGGAACACCCTGAAGAAAATTGTTTAAATGAAAAATTGCATCGGAACAGACATTGTTGTTAAGGGATTTATGCTGATATTTGTAAAAGCGAGTTTGAAACAAACTTTTTTCTGGTGGAACGAATAATCATACCATTTTTAGCTCACCTGACCCAAAGGGTCATGTGAGCTATTGCCATCACTTGGCGTCCGTCGTCGTCGTCGTAAACT